>JAVTVY010031041.1:0-120403 GCA_036873755.1 Hanleya hanleyi | reverse complement strand
AGAAGGGTCCACGGTGTACGTAGATGACATTGTCTATGTGGATGAGGTTTCCGTCGAGCTCACCGCTCAATACCCGTTTCACCCTATCTGGCCTGGGCTTTTTGAGACCTGTCCAGGTTTCTTACCCCTTGAGCTAGGGAGCTGAAACTTATTACACTATACCCCTGGGTCAAGTTCTACCAGAAAATGTAAAAAATCCAAGGTGGCCGCTTTGATGACGTCACAGTGACGTCATTTTCAAAAACGGCATTTTTTGGTCGATTTTTCGGTCAGATTTTCCGAATTTTTTATTTTTGCAATTTCTCCACAAAAACTGTACGAAAAATTAGCAAATATTAATGTGATATGAAATAAAATATTTTTTGCCCACTTTTCATTGCGGAAAAACAAAATTTTTGAAGAAATTTGACAAAAACATCACTTTTCTGGTACCCACGTGGCCGCCATCTTGGATTTACCCATGGTCCTCTGCTCAGAGCGTTATGCAAATAGGCTCAAAATGACCCCAATAAGATAAACTATAAAGTCACGGAGTTTCAGCTCTTCATTTTTTGCCGTTCCGGAGATAGTACAGAAAGTTTGGTAGGGTGGGCCATAATGGCCCCCCCTAAGGCCAGGTAGGGTTAAATTTGGTCCAGCCGACACGGTGTAGCGTAACCGAATTCGATACGGTCTCAGCGCGACCAGCGAACATCTCCACGGTCTTCAGCGATTGTGACTTTATCTTCATAGACGTGTAACCGCCACCTGGGGTGTAAGGGGATGGCTCTTAGGACTGGTGACATGATTGACCCAATGACGAACGGTCACTGTGACTGACCATCGTATATATCGGTTGCGCATGTGTGGAGGCTCTGAAGTGCCGTTCTTTTTCTGTCGTTGTCATTGCCACAGCGTCAGAGTCAATAGGGCAAAAAGCATGGCGAGGCCAACGAGCCGTCGCTGGGTCCGGCGTGAGCGCTCGTGGTCCATAGCCCGGGCATCAAGGATGGCTGTCATAGTCCAGTAGTGGTGAGTGATAGCACACCTCTCCATCGAGTCCACTCTGTGGAGGACCGCTTCTGTGAACTCTTTCAGGATCTGCAAACATGGACCGAACCACTGGTCTGTAACCCGTGAGTGAATTAACCACGGTCGCATGCTGTAAAATGCGAGTCGCATAGGGATGGGTCTCCGTCATGGCTCTGCAACAATAGGAATGGAGGTGTGGGATCCAGAGAGCCGTGTTTTATAGACCATGTCACACATGCGCGCCTATACGTAGCTCTACGGGGTGTAGTCCGTGATAAGTACTATTCTGATTGGTTAGTACAAAAAGAGAGCAACAACAACAACATTGCTTATTACACATTTTATTATACCAACGTGACCTGCGCACTTCCGGTGATCCCGCGCAGGCGTGCGGCCGGGGTAAACGCGCGAAGGCGTGCGGCCGGGCCGGGCCGGACCGGGGAAACCCCGGATGTTGAAGAGTACCCGGATGTTGAAAAGTACCCGGATGTTTAAGAGGTCCTGGATGTTGAAGAGGTGCCGGATTTTACAGTACAGGCATTCCATACATGCGGTGGGAAACCCGGATGTTGAAAGTCAGTATATGCATAAGTTCTAAAGAAAAATTGGAACTCTTCTGTATTCAGAGGTAGTTTTAGTGAAACCGGAATGTCACACACTTGCGCAGAACCCACACCACCAAACCACAATCATGGACCCATAGTGGTTTAGTACCCCAAACACACCCCCACCCACCCCCAAAATGTCTGCTTTCTATACTACGACCAGACGGCGCATGCGCAGACTATTGAACACGGAGAATACATTAGTCCAGTCGGATGTTCCTTCACGAGAGCTCCAAAATACGACACCATCGGACCAATAGAGGCCCATGTGGGCCACAAAATGTCTATTTTCATACACTTGGTCTACTGGGCATGCATAGAATGACTATATTCCTACTCCACATCCACCCAGTCGGATGCTCCTTCACGACTACTTCACAACGATACCTCACTCGACCCCATCAGACCATTAGTGGCTCATGTCGATCCCAAAACGTTCCTTCCAATGCCCTTTTCGCAGAATATTGAACACGAACGACACACTAGTCCAGGCGGATGCTCCCCACGGCTGCTTTACATTGATACCTCACTCGACTCCATCGGACCAATAGTGGCCCACCTAGACCCCAAAACGTCTATTTCCATACACTTTGTTCACTGCGCATGCGCAGGATGACCTCAGTTCCACGTCAAATCCCATCCCCTCGGAGGCTCCTTCACAGATGCTTCACATTGATACCTCATACGACCCCATCGGACCATTAGGGGCCCTCTCGGCCGCAAACCGTTCCTTCCAATGCCCTGTGGTGAATGATAAGGACCTGAAAGTACTCCTGATGATAGGACCTAAATATAGAGAGCCGAGAAGAATAAATCTGATGGCTGACCAGAAGATAGTCCTGTCTGCATTGAAACAGTACGTTATTGATTGGTCGAAGCGAGAAAAAGTTGAACCTACAGTACTCGCTGATTGGCTGGACCTCAACAAAAGCAAGGTCGTTGAAACAATCCGCCATATTGACAGAAGCAAACGCAAAACAAGTACTGAGAAACCTCAACTCGCAAGAAGTTCTTGCAAATCTCCAGAGTAAATTCGTCATTGTCCCAGCAGACAAAGCTCCAAATAATATAATATTCATATGTAAATATTACTATTACCAGGTGCTGGTTAAAGAATTGAGTGTAGACCTATCATCATCAAATACGTCTACTTACTCCCAAGCTTCATTTACTCTGGAAGATATATTTAACAATCACAAAACGTTTCTCAGGGAAAGAGGTATTTGTCTTCCAACCAATCATAACGACATACGAAAAATATACTGGACTCCCAAAATGCATAAATCACAATATAAAGCTAGATTCATAGCTGGTTCTAGAATCTACACCACCAAGCTTCTTTCAACCCTACTGACGAGGGCCCTTCAGGAGGTAAAAGCATTTTGGGAAAGGTATTGCGCCACTATTTCTAAAAACTCTGGCGTTGAATGTATGTGGATATTAAAAAACTCAAAATGTCTTACGGAGGAACTTGATGCTAAAGGTCACATACCGTACAGACATGTATCCACATAGGATTTCTCGACTCTCTATACTACAATCCGTCATCAGGACCTTATTGACCGTCTACGTTCATTAATAGCATCTGTGTTCAAGAAAATTGATCGTAGATATATTAATGTCGGAAGCCATAAAGCATTCTTTAGCTCTACTAAATATAAGAGATATCATTCATGGGATGTTTCTTTGTTTATAGAGTTGCTTGAATTTCTCATTAAAAATATCTATGTGAAATTTGGCTACACAATATATCAACAGCATATAGGCATTCCAATGGGTACTAATTGCGCACCCCTGTTGGTTGACCTGTATCTGTTCTCCTATGAATATGACAATATGCAGGCGCTTTCAAAAACCGATCCATTCAAAGCCCGTTCCTTCTCATTCACCAAACGCTATATAGACGATCTTTTCGCTGTGGATAATCGCTATATAAATGACGCAGTGAAGGATATATATCCACCTTCACTGGATTTGAAGGAAACTACAGATAGCCCTACAGGCACATCATATTTAGATCTATATCTCTACAAAAATGAAGCGTGCATTCTCTCTCGTCGACTTTATGACAAAAGAGATGATTACAATTTCGACATCGTAAACTATCCCTTTCTGGACAGTAATATTCCAGTGGAACCTGCATATGGCGTATACATATCTCGCCTAGTAGCATTTGCTAGATCCTGTGTTAATTGTGACGATTTCAATCAACGTCACAAAACATTGTTGCAGAAACTTGCAGAACAGGGCTATTCCTGCAAGCGCCTCCACTCAAACTTTCTCAAATTTGGCGATACATATCGCAAACTGATAGCAAAATACGAACGTAGCGTGCAAGATATATGGCGCTACGTTTCGTAACTTGTGTCTAATTCCGCTTAACCCGGGGCTAGTGGCCGTATGAACCTATGTACTTCAAGATCCTCATGGTGCTCATATGAACAGACACAATCAAAGCGTGACTGAGATACACCATTCTCTAGATAACGACTTTAGAACGATTATTATGGATTAAGAATACTGATCAGAGATACGGATTTTATATTTTTGGAACATCATGATGTCTTGTCGGCATCATTGAAAGCTGTTGACCGCTTCTCTCTTGCAGGAAACTAGCCTATGTTTATGTATACTATGATTGTCTTTTTTGAATTTGGTGCTAATACTGTTATATGGATATGGAATAGGTCTTTGGATTATGGACGCGGATATTCTTTAACGGACGACGGCTGAATTATGAATGATGCACTAGACGCTTGTACTTTTCCCACAATTCCCTGTTTGCGCATGCGCAGAATGTTGAACACTACAATCATGAACCCATAGTGGTTTAGTACCCAAAACACACCCCCACCCATCCCCAAAATGCTGCTTTCTATACTACGACCGGACGGCGCATGCGCAGACTACTGAACACGGACGATACATTAGTCCAGTCGGATGCTCCTGCACGAGAGCTTCAAAATAAGACCTCATACGACACCATCGAACCAATAGTGGCCCGTGTCGGCCCCAAAATGTCTATTTCCATACACTTGGTCTACTGCGCATGCGCAGAATGACGATGCTCTTACCCCACATCCACCCAGTCGGATGCTCTCTCACGACTGCTTCACAACGATACCTCACTCGACTCCATCAGACCACTAGTGACCCATGTCGATCCCAAAACGTTCCTTCCAATGCCCTTTTCCCACAAGTCGCTGCCTGCGCATGCACAGAATATTGAACACGGACGACACACTAGTTCAGGCGAATGCTCCCTCACGGCTGCTTTACATTGATACCTCACTCGATTCCATCGGACCAATAGTTAGACCCCAAAACGTCAATTTCCATACACTTTGTCCACTGCGCATGCGTAGAATGACGTCAGTTCCACGTCACACCCATCCCTCGGATGCTCCTTCACGAATAATAATAATAATAATAATGAACTTTATTTAAAGTCGATGGCCCGTTCAGCCATTAAGGCCGATCTTCCACAGGGTCGACAAATGTTGTTTCACATTGATACCTCATACGAACCCATCGGACCATTAGGGTCTCCTCTTGGCCCCAAAACGTTCCTTCCGGTGCCCTTTTCCCGCAATTCCTTGTTTGCGCATGCGCAAAATGTTGAACACGGACGACACACTAGTCCATGGGGATGCTCCCTCACGACTACTTTACACTGATACCTCATCCGACTCCATCGGATCACTATGGACCCACCTAGACCCCAAAACGTCTATTTCCATACACTTTGTCTACTGCTCAGGCGTAGAATGACGGCAGTTCCACGTCACACCCACCCCATCGGATGCTCCTTCACGAATGTTTCACATGGATACCTCATACGACTCCATAGGACCAATAGTGGCCCACCTAGGCCCCAAAACGTGTATTTCCATAGACTCTGTCTACTGCGCATGCGCAGAATGACGTCAGTTCAACGTCACACCCATCTCGGTGGATGGGCCTCCTCGAATGGTTCACATTGATACCACATACGACCCAATGGGAATATGCAGCATATTTGAAGTATGGGGACTACTTCATGTCAGTGAAAGCTTTATCCGTGACCGCATCACCGCCAGACCGCATTACCGCGAAGAATACATCCCCTTTTTTCACAAAATTCAAGATGGCGGCCGAACTGTGGCAGAGGTCATTTTGCCGGAACTATATTGAACTTCACCATGTCGCGTTGTATCATGGAATAGAGTGCACTCAGAGGTCAAAGGCCAATGTGACCGTTTAGGGGTTTTCTACACTACTCACGATCTTCCAGAATTAATTAACAATATTTCTGCGATAAGGTAGAGTACTTTAGTATACGTGGATGAAGGCAAATGACTGAAGCTAGGGATAACACAAGGAAGTCCTAATCTTATCGATGCGATCGGGCCTAAAACGGATTCCTCTGTCTCGAACGTGTTCACGGGGGACTGTCGATAACCTTTTACATCTTATACAAGGCGAATATTTTGCGAAATCCATAAGCGATAAGTCGCAGAGAGTGCATAAATTTTCATGCGTTTTTAGGAAGGCGTATTACCGAAGCCTAGTAAATGTCAACACAAGGAAATCATAACACAAGGTGCATAAACGACCCGACAATGTATATATTTTTTTATCAGTGAATTCAATACGTTTTCATCTCATTTGAATGTCATTAAGGATTGACTTTGGCATTTTGCAGGTTCATCGGGATATAAACTGTCAAATGGTGCAAACTGTGTAAACTTGCGAGCTCTTCACCATACAGTCTGCAAAACGTTACTATTTTGAAATCTTTATCACATTTGTTGAGTACACAGCTTGTTACAGGCAGAAAAGTCGTGGTGGTTTAGTTCAGGAACCTTTAGTGACGTCACACTTGTGATTTTTTTTGCAGCCACAGATTTTTCAAGGGAGCGACTCTAGGGGATCCTTTGGTGAAAAAAATCACGCTTTTGTCACTTACGTAAATATAATTTCACTAAGCCACCTCACTATAGCTAACACGGCAATTTAGGATCAATGCCATTTTATGGTCCTTTTTTTCAAATGAGGTAAAAAAATATCGGTTATGAATCAATATCCACAATACCATATGTAACGAATGAATATTCGGGCTGAATTGCTTGTATATGGGGTAATGTTTAAGATAGTCATAGACAACACATTAATTACTAGAATTGTCGCGAATGTGTATCCAGACAGTATCACTTATAAGTGGTGTTAGTGAGGTGGCTTAGCAAAAAGATCGTGACAAGCTGGACCAAAGCACCAAACTTGGCACATCCATCACTTGAGGCATACAGAACAATATCAGAAGGGGTGCCCATTACTTGGGATCGTGTGACGCCCTCTGGCCCCCAAAAGGGCATCTAAGGTACAATATTATCAATGAAAAAATAGATAGCTTAACAGTAGCTGCAATATTTTCGTTATCCTTGAGGCTAGGAAGCTGAAACAGGCCACACTATATCTTTGATTCCAATGCTACCATAAAATTTAACAAAATTAACGGTCTCCATGATGATGTCACAGTGACGTCATATTATAAAAATGAACCATTTTATTGATGCTTTTTCGGATCGATTTTTCAAACTTTTTACTTGTGCAATTTTCTTCACCTAAATTGCCTTGTAAATTAGTAAATCAATCACCTGATGTGATATAAGATATTAATGGGTACTTTTACGTAGAACAAATACAGCAATTTTGAAGAAAATACTCCAAAAGCAAAATTTTCAGGCTACACCACCTGTCGTCAAATCTAAATTTACCCATAATGCTCAGTAGTATACAAAGAGTATTTGAATGTCACTTGACCTCAGAAATTTGCATATGACCTCTGTGACGTCACGCGACAGCCAATCAGAAGCGAGTATTGTGTCACATGGGGTCATGTGTGGTGGTGGATGGGTGGGTGGTGGGTTTAAGATGGCGGCTGTGGTGGTGGATGGGTGGGTGGTGGGTTTAAGATGGCGGCTGTGGTGGTGGATGGGTGGGTGGTGGGTTTAAGATGGCGGCTGTGGTATGTGGTGGTGGATGGGTGGGTGGTGGGTTTAAGATGGCGGCTGTGGTGGTGGATGGGTGGGTGGTGGGTTTAAGATGGCGGCTGTGGTGGTGGATGGGTGGGTGGTGGGTTTAAGATGGCGGCTGTGGTGGATGGGTGGGTGGTGGGTTTAAGATGGCGGCTGTGGTGGATGGGTGGGTGGTGGGTTTAAGATGGCGGCTGTGGTGGATGGGTGGGTGGTGGGTTTAAGATGGCGGCTGTGGTGGTGGGTGGGTGGTGGGGTTAAGATGGCGGCTGTGGTGGTGGGTGGGTGGTGGGTTTAAGATGGCGGCTGTGGTGGTGGGTGGGTGGTGGGTTTAAGATGGCGGCTGTGGTGGTGGGTGGGTGGTGGGTTAAAGATGGCGGCTGTGGTGGATGGGTGGGTGGTGGGTTTAAGATGGCGGATTGTAGAAAAACGTATAAAAGGAGGCGATTTTTAGGGGAGGGGAGTATTCATTGCACTACCCTGCGGAGCACTCTGACTTATCTCACCTGACCAGCCTGCCTGCCTGCCTGCCTGCCTGCCTGCCAGCCAGCCTGCTTGCCTGTTTTGTATGAGCTGTGTAGAACCTTTTACTTTTTTTCATTTTACCAGTGCAAATTCACCAGACTTTTACACCGTAGCAGTTGCTCATCAGCCTGAGCCCATAGTCATGGCGTCATCATCATTTTTAGTGAGGCTTGGAAAGTACCGTATTCGTCTGATTGATGAGATGCAGCATGTGGGCGAATTATGTGATTTCCTTATGGAGGAAAACATACTTCTGAAACAGCGTGTCGAAGATATCATGGCTGCGAAAACCACTTCAGCACAAAACACAGCCCTCATCGATGGTGTACTGCGCTCTACCCCCTATGCATTTCTAGCCTTCGTGGCGGGGTTGAAGATCACGGGAAATGAAGAACTAGCAGATCTACTTGAAGCCGACGTTATACAAGATGATGATATCTTAGTCATGGATACCACCGAAGAGTGTACAGTTAGCAAACGTACGCACCCAGCGTCTGGTGTACCTGCCAAACGCGCTGCACGACCCAAACGACCCCGACTAACACCTTTAGAAATACCTGAGTCAGCGCTTCAGCCAGTACTCCAGCAAGTGCCTGAGCCTGTGAAAGAAGAGGTGCAACTTCCTATGTCTGTGCAGGATATCAATAACATTATTCAGCAGGCCTACCAGACAGCCCACAAGGACATTTGGGAGCTCTCAGCCTATTTAACTGTGAGTGTCAAAGACGAAGAAGTGCATTTTAACGCATCGGGCTTTAACGACAGACCCGGTAGGCATATTGCCATGACCTTAGACACCTGGCAAAAACTGGAGACCCTTGATTACGCCATCGATGCGGTTATTCGCGACCAGGGGAGTGACGAAGCGAAATTTTATGTGGGTGACGACATCTTTGTCAGCTGTGCCTATTTCAACGACCAGCTCCTGGTGCATATCCGTAAATGGAAAATGAGGTTAGATACGCAAGAGCGTGTTCCTTGTCCTCAGGGTGTCACCTTGAAATTGCCGGCGTGGCGGAAGTTGCAGAGTGTCACAGCTACAATTCGTCAAGCTCTGGCTTACCAGGTGTCTCACTATATTTATAAGAAGTACATCGACACAGTCCTGGATCTTATCAGACCTCACATTCGACACTTGCGTATCCAAGCATGTGCAGGCTGTGAAAATAACAGTCCGATAAAGATGCATACGTGTGTGGACACTAGTGTACCCTCATACGCACTGATCACTGAGGCACTACAGGCCGTCACCGAGGCGCAAATTGCCCTGGCAGTGGAAGCTGCCTGCCCTCCCAAAATTCCACGTGAAGAGATTACTACCTACATCTACGTGCACCAGGGGCGGAAAGACGATGATGAGTTCAAACAAGTCTTGTTGCAGAACTATTGAACAAGTGTGATGTTGAAAAACATTTACCGTATTCCTACACGTTCATTGAAGTGGCTTGAGAGCGTATAATTGTATTAAAAATTCACAGTTTTTTACTGTTAATTGTATTAAAATTCAATACTCAGAGTTGAACACGTTCATTCTATTGTCTTGTTGTATAAATATTGAGCATTTTCAAGTTTTATTGCATTGGAACATTCAGACATTATCATCTGCCAGACTTGCTCAAGCTGAAAATACGGCTTCTCTCTTCACGTATTCCTACACTATGTTCATTTTATGTTCATTGTGCATTGAAGCGCCTTCATAGCGTATAATTGTATTAAAATTCAATACCCTGGTGAACACGTTCATTCTATTTGTGTTAATAAAAAATAGTAGAAAATTAAAAAATGGTTGTTAGTGTTCATTTTTTTTTTTTTTTTTTTTTTTTAAATTCCCCCTCTCTTTCTAGTCCCATGCCCCTGTGCTGGTTTCAATAATTTCAGTCCGTTATCATTCGGGCTGTAATGTTGGTTTCAATAATTTCAGTCCGTTATTATTCGGGCTGTAATGTTAAAAAAAAAAATTAAAAAATTTTTAAAAAAAATTTTTCATAGAGGAAAGGGTGAAGGGAGCTGGTGTTAATTTTTTGGGTGCTTTTTGAGTTAGAAGTTTTCCCTTTCGGAAATATGGGGTGGCTCTGAAAAGAGCCTTTGTAAAAGTGTTACGACACTTGTTTTAGGAGCGGTAAATTCTCTTTACCCCGGCTACCTGCTTCCTACACACGGGACACTTGATCTTTAAATGCTGTTCGTCCGTTTCAGCGCAGTGGCACACGTCCCCTATACATGTTAGCGTCACCCAGCATTTTTCACATAGGCATAAATGCCCGCACGGAAATAGGGCGTACAGGCTTTCTTCCTCTGTACACACACTGTTCCTTTTGTAGGGCTTCTTCTTGTTTTAAAATCATAACGTCCATTTGATCAATGTCTTGTCTCATGTGATTAATCTGTTCGTTCAGGCGGGTTACCTCGGCCCAAGAGCATGGTGGTGGTAGTGGTGTTGTTGTTGTTGTTGTTGTTGTTGTTGTTTCGGCGGTAGCCGACGTGGTTTCGCAAGCCGACGTCGTTATAATCGGAGTTTGAGTAGCCGTTGTATTTGCTGGAGGTCTGTTACTGTTTAACCAGGGGAGTTCTTCTTCCTCATCAGTTATATCCGCATCAGTTATATCCTGATCCTCTTCTTCCAGCACCGCCCTCCTGATTTCTTGGTCTTGTTCTTGACTTCGTTGTCTTATCAACCTCGCATCTTCTTCCATTACCTCCCTCCGCAGCTCTTCCAGTTGTTCTTCACTTCGCCGTATCATCGTCTCGTCGGCAATAACCTGCTGAAAGCTTGTAATTATTGCCACTCCACCATTGTTATGTTCATCTCCACTCGTAATCACCTCTCTAGGGTCTCTCGGATCGGTGAAGAGTCTTCGTCTTGTACCCATGATTGTAGTTGTGAATAAATGACAAGATACTACGCGTTATTTATAGTATAGGCGGCTGTGGTGGTGGATGGGTGGGTGGTGGGTTTAAGATGGCGGCTGTGGTATGTGGTGGTGGATGGGTGGGTGGTGGGTTTAAGATGGCGGCTGTGGTATGTGGTGGTGGATGGGTGGGTGGTGGGTTTAAGATGGCGGCCGGTGTGAGTGAGTGCAAGATGGTGGTATCTGCTAAAAAAAATTTGTGTTTTATTTTTCCAACTTTAAAACGGGGTCTCATTTTTTGCAATAAATGTGAGTTCACTGCAGCATGTTTATCGAAAAAAAAAAAAAAAAAAATAGGAAATTTTTTCCCCATTTAACACCCCATAGCTGTACTCACATTTTTGCCTGCACACTGTATAGTGCTGTGTTACCGTTGCCCAAGGATAAAAATTTCCTAGTTTTCTTTCTTTCGATAAACCAGTTACAATTTTTAGGGTCACATTATAAGGCTGTGCGCAACATACTTCACGTATTTTTAGCCAGGAAAATCGATTTATTTCCAGTATATCGGGTTTTCCACACTACCGTACTATAACGTTACGCGTCTAAAAATCGATAAAATTATTAAAAATATCGGCTTAGTCTAGCGCTATCCTGCTAAATTTTTAAATGCTACACCATGAGTTGCCTGAGTTCAACTTGAAATAAAATTTATACGTGCACTGGCATTTATTGTAAAATCACACAAGTTTAAAATTGGAAAAGAAACACAAATATTTTGTTCAGCGTAAATGTAGACAAAACAGATATAACCATTTCGCTGACGTCCGCGCCTTACACTATAAATAGCGCGCAGTATTTACTCATTTATTCACAATTATGCCAGTGTCTACTAGACGTGCACAGTGATGGAGTCATCCCTGGCTGAAATCATGGATATTGACATATCAGACTTCATCACAAATGATGATAATGAAGTACAACTGCTCGGCAACATCATTAATATGGTACATGACGAGCCATGGTTGGATGCTATAATGGAAGACTTATTTACACCTCAACCCCGGCACCACCCTCCAGCAGCCACATCGCATCTTAGAGACCTCCCAGCAGCCACACCGCATCTTAGTGACTTTCCAGCAGCGACATCGGATCTTACCCCAGTCGAATACCAACGTTTTGACGACATAGACCGCGTGTTAGAAACTATGTTGAAACAACAACAAAGCTCCCAAGCTAAAGAAAAAGCAGGAGAAACGGGACAAGAAGAAGAAACGGGACAAGAAGAAACAGAAACCGAAACCGAAACTGAAACCGACACAGAAACAGAAGGAGAAGAAGGAGAAGATGAGGAGAAGAGGAAAGACTTAAAAAACACAGTACCCGAAAAAAGGAAAGACGCCAGAAGAAACAGGAAAGACGCCAGAATCGGTAAAAAAAAGACGCCAGAAGCGGTAGAAAAGACGCCAGAAGCAATAGAAATAGGCAAGAGGCAAGAAAAAACAGAAAAGACGCAAGAAAAAAGAGAATAAGAGAGAATACAAGAAAAATAAGCCAAAAAGAAAACGAAGACGTCATCAACTACGTTTCCGCAATAACAACAACACTGGCATCCAACACAGAACGCCAAGCAGCCTCCTATTTACACTGCGTGTAATGCTGTAACCACTTTGCTAAATACGCTATTTTCCCCTGTGGGCATCAAGCCTTGTGTGTGGCTTGTATACATCAACATGCCCAAATACCAGCGTGTGCGGACGCTTACAAACCCATAGTGTGTGAATTCATAGCCTTGACATGCCCGGTGTGTACTGTGAGAAGACAACACCAACAGTCCCCAACGATGTAATCGCTTACATATTCCAAAGGCCCTTTTTAGGGCCACCCCATCTTTCCGAAAGGGAAAACTTCTATCAAAAGCACAAAATAAAAAAAATAACATCAACTCCCGCACACACACATATAAAAACACCTATCCCTCTTATAAATTTCAGTCCGTTATTATTCGGGCTGTAATGTTATTCCTTTACTGGTCGACAACCACAGTGACAACCACAGGGCCGTTAGAGTTCAATTTGATCACCCTGTTTTCTTCAGGAGGGAGTTTTCTTGTCTACTCCCGTTACATTTTGCTTACGGAGAAATAGCTGTATGGCGTCAATGTATATTTGTATACATCCTCTTCTTCTTCTTGGGGGGAAATGGGCATGTCATCCAAGAAATTGGCGGCAGCTATTCTCTGTTGGCCCTCTTCGTGGTTGTTGTCCGCTTCGAAGTCCGTAATGGGCAGGTCTTCCAGGGGAAAATTGACGGGAGCTATTGCTGCTGGTATATCATCCACATAGTCCGGCTGGACTGCTGGCTCTTGTTGTGGACGAGGGGCCAGAAGCGGAGGAGGGGGAGGGTGCATCTCTTCCTGCATGGTGCTTTGTAACAACTGCAACCATCCCTCCTCGCTGATGGTTCTCGAAGAATTTATTAGCGTCCGGAGATTCTCCGCTGTTCCTCCTCCCGATACGTCTTCGTTGTTTAGTCTGTTATTCCACCCCGTAAATTCTCCCAACCAGAAATCTTTAATAGCTCCCAGCATCGCCTTCTTCTGTCGTCGTGATATTCTATTCACTCGCCCGGAGGCCTTGGTGGTGGACATTTTGGCTGTTGCTGCTATACGGCGGCTCATTTTCTTCTTCTTCTTCTTCTATGTTGAAAGGTGTTGTCACGGCAGTGAAAGGTTTTGGAATGGCCCGCATCAAGCTGCCCGCTTGCTTATATAAAAATTGCGCGGACGTCAGCGAAATCGTTATATCTGTTTTGTCTACATTTACGCTGAACAAAATATTTGTGTTTCTTTTCCAATTTTAAACTTGTGTGATTTTGCAATAAATGTCAGTGCACGTATAAATTTTATTTCAAGTTGAACTCAGGCAACTCATGGTGTAGCATTTAAAAATTTAGCAGGATAGCGCTAGACTAAGCCGCTATTTTTAATAATTTTATCGATTTTTAGACGCGTAACGTTATAGTACGGTAGTGTGGAAAACCCGGTACACTGGAAATAAATCGGTTTTCCTGGCTAAAAATACGTCAAGTATATTGCTCATAGCCTTATAATATCACCCTGAAAATTGTATCTGGTTTATCGAAAGAAAACTATAAAAACTATAGAAAAAATAGCCTTCGTTTCAGTGCAAGGCCAACGTGCAGAGTTCCCAATCATTTTGGTGCGCTGTGGATGACGCCATCTAGCGGTCGTTACAGGCACTGAGAATGGAATGTCTATCGGCTTGAAAGGGGTCATCTGCTAATAACCAATAGGCCGGTGAAGCGTTTGGAGACCATTTTCAATGTTGCCTTCTCTCCCACCTGTGAGCGAATTCTTAATTGTTACAGTCCAGGCACAAATGACACGCAGATGTAGCGTCGCAAATGTTCTGAAGTATATTTATCTTGGAGCGAGCCTACAAAGTTGCATTGTAATCTCAATTTAATTATTTTCTAGAACAGGGTACGGGTACGATACGAATTTTATTACGATGAAATATTTTTTTTTTTTACTCACGAGTCATTAGCAAGAATCCATATATACACATTTGCCTGGACGGTGTTTTGTCATTCACCACTATGGCAGCGCACGGAACGGAGCTCGCCTTCTTCCAACTCACGTCTGATGTCATTCTCATCGTCTATGATCATGAACTGCAGCTCATCGAAGAACATCCCCGAGAGGTGAAGCTATGTTTAAGCCTACCAGGCTGGACTCTATTGACACGGTTGTTACAGGGAAAAGAGCCCGAAGTCGATTTCATGCACGTGGGAGTCGGTGTTTACCTGCGAAGTGGTAGAGATGATTCTTTTTTCCCCGGTTAGAACAGTGTGGTGGTACCTCTATCCTACTCCGGCCGGCATTATGGCAGGCGCTGAAAGCTATTATCACCGACGTCCACGACGTACTCTACCCTGAGGCCAACTCTGTAGCCACGCGCACTCTTACACCGGACTGTACCCTATTGTTATACCCCCAACGCGTGGAGCTCATCGATGACGATAGTCGGTGTTGGTGTACGTCTGAACCCGCGCGTGTCTCTTTATCCCCGGAAGGCTGGATTACCTTGAAACGTGTGTTATGCGGTGACCTCGACGGGGATAGCATTCACCTGTGTGACGATGTCTACATTTTCCGCGGTCCCTATTTTGCTCGACTCCTCTGTCTCAAGCGAGGTGGTTTTACTCTGGACCCCGATCTATGGACGGCTTTGCAACAAGTAGTCCCCATGGTCGATGAAGTACTCTCTCCACAGGAGCCTCTCACAGAATAGTACGACTCATGTCTGTACCTGACACTATAAATACCAGGGGTGAGACAGAGTGTGTGTCATTCACCGTTCGACATTTAGAGCAAGCATGTCATCCGACCTACGAGCCATTCTGCCCCTTATACCCCAGGTGGGGTTATACGTCTATGAAGATAAAGTCACCCTGGTGAAAGACTGTGGAGCTATTTGCTGGGCGCCCGCTGAGACTCTATCGAATACGGTGACGCTACAGCGTGACGGCTGGACTAAATTTAAACGGGTGTTGAGCGGTGAGTTCGACGGACACCTCATCCACATAGACAATGCCATCTACGTATATACCGTACCTCCCCTCTTCGCACGCCTGGGCCGCTACCAAGACCCTACGCGAAGTTTCATCCTAGGCCCCTCTCTGTGGTCAGCCTTGGAGAAAGTAGTGCCTATTGTGGACCAGCTGTTTACACCGGACGAACGATCACCAGACGAGTTGGCGTGGGCTCGTGCTATGGAGGACGCGCTGGCTGAACCCCATGAAAAACAACATGAACCCGATACAGCCGGGGAAGACGAAAGTACTATATCTATAGGATGCACAGAGGCTAGAGTGTCAGTGTCACCTGATGAAGCGAACACACATGACGGGGACCCAGGGGCACCCCGATGAGGGGTAAGAAGACCGTAATGAGGCGGTCCCGAAAGGGACAAAAGGGGTCAGCATCTACAGTGAACAAGGTGTTAACCGATTTGTATTACAACCCTACCAGTCCAGCCGCGTATAGCGCTGTGGGAGCGCTCGCTCGAGCTGTCCATTCCCAAGGCATCAGTCGAACTGAAGTTCGAGACTGGTTAAAAACCCAAGACACTTATAGTTTACATCGAGCAGCCCGACGACATTTTCGCCGTAACCGAGTCATCGTAGGAGGCATAGACGCGCAATGGCAGGCTGATTTAGTGGATATGAGTCGATTTGCACCTCACAATGATGGACATCGGTACATATTGACCTGTATCGATATTTTATCCAAGTATGCCTGGGTACTACCCATTCGCACCAAAACAGGAGAGAATCTAGTACGGGCGTTCCAGCAGATTTTCAAGACGGGGCGCAAACCCCTTTATTTGCAAACGGATGAAGGTACAGAATTTCTCAACCGACCCTTTCAAGCCTTTCTTAAGAAACAGAAGGTATTTTTCTTCCATACGTACAACGAAACCAAAGCCTCTGTGGTGGAACGATTCAATCGCACCTTCAAAGGACGAATGTACAAGTATTTTACCGCCCAAAACACCCGACGGTACATCGATGTACTACCTCAACTGGTGCAAGGGTACAATCGAGCCTATCATCGCAGTATCCAGCGAGCCCCCTCGATGTGACAGAACGCAACGAACATCAAGTGCGTGGTACGCTGTACTCACCCAGTCCACCATCACCACTCACGTCACCCCGTTACAAACGTGGAGATGTGGTACGGATCAGTAAAGTGAAAGGCCAATTTGAGAAAAGTTACTTGCCCAACTGGAGTGACGAGCACTTTGTCATCGTTCGCCATAAACCTCGACAGCCACACGTCTATCAACTGGAAGATCTACAAGGAGAAACACTGCAAGGCACGTTTTACGAGGCAGAATTACAACCCATAGTGAAAACACCGAAAGACTACTACACGGTGGAAAAGATTTTGAAAACGGAACATCGACGTGGCATCCCCTATCATTTCGTCAAATGGCAAGGATGGCCCCGTTCGTTTAATTCCTGGGTGTCAGGCCGTGACATGAAACGTCTATAAATTCTAACCCCTATCACCACCATGCTTCAGTGTAGGGTTGTACCATGGATAGTGCACATCTACCCTTACTGTTACGAACTCGAAAAGCACAAGTGGGTACTGTAGTGTGTCTAGTAGTGCTTCTGGGTACGTTATTTGGAGGCGTGTTCTACGATTTGGCGTACGTGATATCCTGTTTCAACACCCCGCATCCCACAATTCCACCTCAGTCATCCACCACTTCGACCACCACCACCACTACGACGCTGCCTACGCCATCCAAGACGTCAAGGTACCGCCACGTATCAACCCAGACACCCACGTCTACCACGCCGTCTACTCCATCCACCACATCACCTGACCGCCACATCCATCCACCCACGCCTACCACGACCCGTACTACTACTACTACTACTACGACGCTGCGTACTACGACGCCACGTGATCCCCCGTCACCCCTGAGAAGCGACGATACTTCCAGCCCATCACCACCACCACCTAGTACCACCATCACCACTCCTACGACGCTAAACACATTTAGAGTGCGCGAATCACGTTTACCACGACAACGGTACCCGTTCGGCTACGATCCCCGGTGGGATCCACGAGAACGAGGGTGGGCCTCTGAACGCCGAGCGCAAATCACCAAATAAAAAAAAACAAAAAAACTATGGATCCTCGGTGGCAGCATCGTTTCACGTGTCTCATCGCTGGACCGACAGGGTCGGGAAAAACACACTTCGTTCAACGTCTCATCCAACACGGGTCAGCCCTCATTTCACCGCCTCTAGCTCGCATCCTGTGGTGTTATGGAGCTTGGAAACCCACGTACGAGGAACTGGCACGTGTCCCGGGACTCACCTTAATGGAAGGCTTACCCCCTGAGGATACACCCAAAGACACGTTGGTGGTGGTGGACGATCTCATGACGGAAACGGACAGTCGAATCACCCGTCTCTTTACCAAAGGAAGCCATCATCGTCGGTTGAGCATCATCTACATCGTGCAGAATCTCTTCAGTAAGTACAAAGAGCACAGGAACATTAGTTTGAATGCTCAGTATGTAGTGTTATTCAAAAACCCCAGAGACGCTTCCCAAATTACGCACCTGGCCCAACAGATGTACCCTAAAAACACGGCCTTTGTACGAGAAGCCTTTGAAGATGCTACCCAACGAGCTCACGGGTATCTACTCATCGACTTGAAACAAGACACTCCCTCATCCCTTCGATTGCGTACCCACATTTTTCCCGGAGAGGTGCAGACGGTGTACACACCCAAATAAAAGAAGAAGACAATCCACTCTAGCCGTCACTCATCATGTCTGCACGGGTACGCAAGCACGCGCCGGCCCTCCGCGTATTACGCAGCGCGCCACCGGAGGTGGGCCGGGCCCTGGTGCGCGGGGCGGATCCCGACTTGGTACGGTGTTTGTGTGAAGTGGCGCATAATGTGTTAAAAGGCAATGTTCCGCTCAGTCCTCTGCAGAAAGGGAAATTGCAACGGCACAAGGCGGGTCTCCGAACGTTGGTGAAGAAGACGGGTAGTGTGAAGAAAAAGAAACAGGTGTTACAGCGAGGTGGATTTCTCGGCGCACTCCTCGCACCCTTAGCCGCTACTGTACTGGGGCCGTTACTAGGCTCCATCTTGGGACGCTAACGGCATGGAACATACGAAAAAAATGATGCTCGTCGAACCTCGACTGTTACAGAGTTTGCAATCACCCTATCCCGTGTCTGCCACAGTGCAACAACTGCAGTCTCTGGATGAAGAGATGAATAGTATACTCCAACGTCGACTATCCGATCACGAGAAAATTCAACTCTACCATCATACGCTGAACCGGTACCAGACGTTTATGGATCAATATAGAGGGAGTAGTAGTACACCACAACTACCCACAACGCCCACAACGCCTACACTCACATCCCCGCCACCGCCATCCTCATCCTCTGCCTCACCTCAGCTGGAACAGGAAGTGTTGGCCAGTGTGCCTAAAGCCTTCAAGACCAAGGCGCGTTTATTGTTGGACCGGGTGAAACAGAATGCCGATATGGGTTGGAACGCTGAAGGAAAACTACTGATTCGAAACCAAGTGGTGCCGGGATCTCATATGACCGATTTAATCAACGATATGGTACGTTCTCGCAAACACTCTAATCCACCGGGCTGGGAAGCCTTTGCTCAGGGATTAAAAGACACACACACTCCTCAAGAATTGGTAGGAAATCGTGAACGCTGGAAGTGGATGCAAGCACCCTCTCGACTTCCCCCTATGTGGGAACGTGAATGGCAACCTCAGACACCGCCCAAAACACCCTCACGGCGGGCACCTACTTCGTCACCTCTTTTACCACGCCATCCCCTGCAAACCCCCAGAGCTAAGTCACCGCGACGATCACGACGCCGAGGTCAGCAGCCCAAGACCTGGGGACCTTACTGGGAACCTTACTAAGGGGGTACCTTACTAAGGGAGGATGACCCCCTATAAAAACCCGGTGCAGAAGCCAGAACAACTCAGTCGTCATGTTTTACCTGACGTTGCCCAGTAATAGTTCACTCGATGTGTTTCCTGACAACACCTTGGCCAAGTATGTCACTCAATTACCACAACCGTTACATTTACCGGGTCGGTGGGAATGTGGACTGGTAGATATTCAGTACCCTTACTCGTGGTACAACGTACGAGACCAAGAAGTATGGTACGAAGTGACCTACGAAGGCAAAGTGACCAAACTCATTCTCCCCGAAGGCCAATACGATACGCCCCAGAAGTTCATAGAGGGTCTGCTGTCCTTGTTGGAGTACAAGTCTCTACGGGAGGCCACGAATAAATCAAAACCCCTGCAAGTCTACCCTTTCAAGAATCACATAATCTTGGATGTCAACCCACACAACGACAAAGCCTGTATCCTGCTGAGCCCTAACGTGACTGTGACACTCAGTCCTACACTACAGCAAATGTTAGGTCTGCCTTACAGGGTGTACCCGGGGCCCACCACCGACAACGGTAACGATTCGAACCTACGCCAGCTCTTCGCCGACCAGCACTTAATACCGGCGCCTTAGACCACTCGGCCATCCTGACTTTTACATTTGTGTATCAACAGTTATAGTTCGACATTGTTCACAAGTCCAAGTAAGTGGTGCTCACACCATCGGTCAACACTTTTCGTTTCGGGTAAAAGAAAGTAAAGGCGTCTCGTTGCTGAATGTACGTCCGCATCTGGTGATCTACCACCCGAAATCCTCGGTTAGTACCACTCGCACTGGCCTGGCTTTGCAGCACGTTCAAGTACAAGGCTTTGTCGATGTTGGGATCGCGCCGGCTCACCCCTTTGCAGCTAAACTTATTTTGGTCTCCTCCTCCGTAACAGTAATACGTCTTGGAGGAGAGACCAATCATAGCATCCCCACTCCACTCCAGCTTGAACAGGCCCGGCGTACGCTTATCGTACTGGTAATGGTCACGTCGAGGTAGCCACTGGTCGCGTTCAGCTTCATACTGGGTACGTAACTCCGGTTTCACCAGGGACTCCCAATCCGCATTAGAGACGGCCATGTAGGCCGAGTCCGTATCCATCTCCATGAGTTGCCAGTCTGATGGATTAAAATACACACCCATGAAATCATACAGAAACTGCAGCATCCTCAGCTTGGCCACCTGATATACCATACATCCAATCTGCAGGGGTAGGTTGTAACGGATAGTCTTCTTGGCTGAAGTGACTTCATAGGTGTCGTCATCGATAACCTCCACGGAACGAAACAGAGGAGAATTCACTTTTTTGCGGGCTTGGGCAGTAGTACAAATGTTCACGTTGACGTGCTTATCCTGGTTCGTAACCGTTTTTCCATAATAACCATTGCCCGTCAACTTCCAACATTCACCGATGATGGCCTCACTCGGGTATTCATCACCTTGACGACGGGCCGACGTCACGATGTCGGCATTCTCCGCAAAACAAGCGTCGGGTACGTACTGTATCACTTGGTATATTTGGGTAATTTCCAAACCGTGGTTCATGTACCACTGCAGTAAGGGAGTGCCCAGCAAGATTTTCTCGGCCCACATACTACCAATCAACATCCGTCGAGGTTGAGGCAAACACTCGTGTTGCTCCGCATAGGTCCTCATGGTGTCCCCAATATCAGCCCGACCCACCAGCGTGTTCTTAAAGATGGGAGGGCACTGGGCGAAGAGAGGCTTGAGAGTGTCGGGAACATGCAAATCACATTCGACAAAGCCGTAGAGGTCCCCCGAACGAATGGCGTCGAACATCTGTGGCAGACTCAGAAGTCGCCGACGACTCAAGGGGTACTCGCGCTCTTTTAGGAAACGTCGTAAATGGGGCAGGGCCTGGCACATCGTGTGAAATTCACACTCCCACATTTCAATCAGATGGTATCCTCTCTCTTTCACATAATCACCGTTCTCCACCACTTCTTCCCGTAATTCTTCCGGTGTTTTTCCACGTCGTTCGTTGAAGCGTCCAGCGCTGAAATGGCATCCGTGGCCGTGCCAATAGCAACCGTAAAATTGGAATACGGTGGGTGTGCTACCCACCAGGGCAAACCCATCGACGGGAAGTCGACGATCTCCTATGCGCTTCTCTGTGGCGTTGGTCTGGTGTCGTATATAAATTGCCCGTCGATAGGCTTCCCAATCCAACCACTGATCAGCCAGATGCTTGTAGGGTGTACGTTGCGGTGTAAAATGCCGATCTTCCGCCAACCAACGTGTATAATGGCCACTGGGCATAGGTTGGGCCAGCGACCACAGATACAAGGCATTCGCATCGAATCCGATGATCTTAGCACAGGGTTTTCCACTGGGGAGAGTAGTGACGTCCTTCTCGTGATAACGGTGAAAAATAAGACTCGGTCCACCGACAATGTTCTGCTTTAGACAATCATGCATGTCTGCATCTTTTTGCTGTATCAGCGAGAAGTACGTGGGACACTCTTGAAAAAGATGGCGAAGCGCCAGACCCGGTAAACTCAAGCACTCCTTGAAGATGTCGACGTGCATTTGGCGACGAAAGAGTTGCACCATTTTCTCGGCCGCTTCCAGGAAAGGAACCACATCTAGGTTATTATACCATATCAGGAAATCTCGCAAGGTGTGCATATGTTGATCGTTCCATACCTGCTGTAGTTCCCGGTACGTGTCTTCCGGACATTCCACTTGCTTCAAATCATCAAAGAAGGCGTGCCGGGGTGGCAACTGTGTTTCCTGCAAACGATCGAGCGTTGATATATACGTGTAAGGGAACCTCCCTTTGGTTTGTGCACAGTTATATGCCTTGACCCACTGATCATAGCTACAATTAGGAGCTAAGTAGTTCCGTACATCCAGGAAATGCAGTGATGTGGTAGTGAGGGCCATATGATTATTGATCTTCTTGATCACGGACTTGAGGGTATTCGACTGGGCCAAGTAGGGGTAAAGAAATTCCTTCACCATGTTCAAATCATAGCGTCCCGAATTGAAACCTAGCACCGGTAACTGGCCTAGATATTGTAGGAAGCGCACTTTCAATTTCTCCGCATACGGTTTCGGTAAAGGCACATCCTGCGACTGCAGGGGGTGCGACTCGGGCTGCCACTCGGGCTCGGACTCGGACTCTTCATCGTCACTAAACGCTACACCCGGTATAGGAATCCGATCGTCCAGCTGGTCCAGTACGTGCTGGAACTTGGACACCAATAGTTCTGTACTAGCCGCACTGACTTCCTCTAAATACTCCATCATGCGGATGATCAATTCATGGGAATCCCCCGTGGACACGAAACATACCGGTGCAGCGTCATAGCCAGGTACGTTGCTGGAAATACTGACACTCAGAGGAATATGGCGCTGCGTCCACTGCGTTTTCGCTGAAAACATGTCCATGGGCTCCAACAGGGCCTCAAAATCGTAACACGCCCGGTAGGGAAAATAACGATCCACATCCGGTATGATCACACCCTCATCGGCCAGTTCCTGGAAAATAGTAGGCGCATTATGATACACACCACCCGGATATACTCGCTTGACACTGTTGTCACAGATTTTCTCGTGGCGATGTAAGTTGGAGGAACGGTGAAACACCCGATGGCATTGGGTACAACTGAAAGACTGAGCGTACTGGCTCATATTGTAGATCAGCGAAAAATGACTCACGCCATTGTCGTCGAACACATTGACTTTCATCGTAGCAGCATACCGTTCTGTTGAACGACGAACCAATTCAGCCACAAATGTATCCTCCTCGCATCGTAATCGGTATACAAAGATATTGATGTTGAACAGTGTTTCCACGTCATCCAAATTCTTGAACGGAACTCCACGGAAGTGCCGCTTATCCAAGTCTTGCTGCTGTAAATACTGTTGCCAATAGTCATTGGCCACTCTGTCACAACGATTGTGGTTACACTCGTCCAGATGCACGGCCAAACACCGAAACAGACATTTCCGGTCTTTGTAGGGCCCATATGGCCCTGCTGTTAATGCATACAGGCCTTTTCGACGAAGCAACCACGGGGGTAGTAGTACAGGAGCACCGATAGGATGATCTCTCATTTTCGTGACGAAAAATGTGACGTTGGTCACCATTTCCACAAGCCATTGGGTATTGGGGCGTTGCAACCGGGTCCATTCCAATGGATCCAACGTAGTCAATTGGTCGATGAGTGGCTCCAGAGAAATCGCATCCGTCACCGTGAACGGCTGATCAAACACATAGGTATTATTACTGGGATAATAATACCGCAGCTGGTCCGTCTCCTTGTGCCGTAAAATGTACCCGAATGTCATATTCAACTTGAACGCTGTCACCTGATCTGTGAAAATGTTCTCGGCATAGGTAGACAAATACGTGAGGTCCTGCAGTCGATAGTTATACAAGTCCAATAGACGACGGTCACGGTGAAAACAATGGCGTATGGTAGCCCAGTGACGTCGATAAATGTCCCTGACACGCTCGTCTTCAGGCAAGACTTCAACCGGAGGTGCTGCTGGGTCCCAGGGAAAATCTTCTCCACGTCTCATGCTTTCGTGTCATACAAGCGGGTAGGCAAGCAGGCAGGCAGGCAAGCAGGCAGGCAGGCAGGCTGGTCACGTGAGTCAGGTAGGTAGTGCAATGAATACACCCCTAAAAATCGCCTCCTTTTATACGTTTTTCTACAATCCGCCATCTTAAACCCACCACCCACCCATCCACCACAGCCGCCATCTTAAACCCACCACCCACCCATCCACCACAGCCGCCATCTTAAACCCACCACCCACCCATCCACCACAGCCGCCATCTTAAACCCACCACCCACCCATCCACCACAGCCGCCATCTTAAACCCACCACCCACCCATCCACCACAGCCGCCATCTTAAACCCACCACCCACCCATCACACCATCTTAAACCCACCACCCACCCATCCACCACAGCCGCCATCTTAAACCCACCACCCACCCATCCACCACAGCCGCCATCTTAAACCCACCACCCACCCATCCACCACAGCCGCCATCTTAAACCCACCACCCACCCATCCACCACAGCCGCCATCTTAAACCCACCACCCACCCATCCACCACAGCCGCCATCTTAAACCCACCACCCACCCATCCACCACACATGACCCCATGTGACACAATACTCGCTTCTGATTGGCTGACGCGTGACGTCACAGAGGTCATATGCAAATTTCTGAGGTCAAGTGACATTCAAATGCTCTTTGTATACTACTTAGCCGTCTTTTGTATACTTTCGTTACTTTAACATCCAGTAGAGTACGAAACTGAGCAACGTTACTGTTGTTCATATCAATTAGCAAACATGCCGATATACTATAAGCAATAGCAAAAGCTATTTTCAACTTCAATCTACTACTACTAAAAACTAGAAAAGTGTAACCCAGATCTAGATGTGATTCAATAAGTTAATCAAAAGGGTTAAAAAAGAAGAACCGAAATATATTATGGGAGTCAACTCCCTTTGTTGAAATTTACTTGGGCCACCTTTTCGCAATAAAACGAATGATTCCGACACTTAAATAATGTTATCATACGATTCTAGACATAATGTACCCTACGTAAAAAGTACTTAACCATCACTGCGTCGACACCAGCGTCAGATCCGACATTAAGTACGTAGCCACTGCCCATAAATGATTCTATTCCTTTGGCACAATATCTAGTTAGTGCATTGGCTCTCATTCTCATTATCTGTACAAAAATACTTGAATTAATATAACATGGCACAAAATAGCTGATCCCTATGCTTTATTATACATAAATATTAGATCTAGCTACCGTGGTATTACATCTGTACAGACATACTGGAATTACGTCTGAAACGTGAGCACCTTAAAATGACTCCGGATACTCTGTGAGAAACAAAAATAGATTAATTGGCCCTACCAGACCTCGACGATATTTGGGTCAGTCCGGGAATAACAGCTTGGATACCCATTATCAGGAAGTAGGGCCACGTTGTTGTCCTCGAGATCCATTGTAGAGACTAAACAAATACTCGTGGACAATATTCGTCCCTCATCCTTACTCCTGTCAGGATATGATTAAAGTTCATCTACGCTTATTCTAGAAGCATGAATTGTCCTGTCTGAAGTGTCCAGACACAAGCTTCCGGCTTCTGCTATGGTGACAGTCATCTCAGGATTCGACATTAAAGAGGAAACACTTTGAGATTTGGACACATTTCAAGACTGGGAAAATAATCACTTGTCCTCCTTAATTCGACAGTTTATTTCCTAATCGATGCAATGCAAAGTTTAGCATCGGTCGAACCGAAATATCGGATATAAGACTCCGCGTCTTAATATAAGAGGCTTGTAATAAGTAGCAGAGTATCACCATGTTGCTCGTATTTTGCTTGTATCTTGTTCCCTGTGGAACCTACGAGAATGGCGGATCTGCGACAGCAGTACATATGTGCACATTTTCCAAATCAATCGATACATGCATGACATATTAAAGAAAAATTATGTTGCATTTCCAACATTTGCACAACTGTCGCATTTAGCCAATCAGATACAAATGCAATCTTTTTGAGAAGTCATAGCTCAGAACGGCTCGAAAATTAATATTACTTGAGATTGATTTGTTAGACCCGGATTCTAGAGAACTAACATTAATATCGATTAGTTTATTCGATATACTCTAGAAAATAGAAAAAAAAGATTACTTGTCTCGGATTCGGGTTTGGCGATAAGACAAGAGGACACCGTTATCATCCTCTTAATGTTGGTTCATGTACTTGGATTTTCAAGACAATATGAAAATAATACTGGAGATAAAGGGATTTTGTTTCAATCAGTCTAACTTTTGAGGTCTTGTTTTAGAGAAACTGATAACTTCATGGTACGGTCTCTAATTAAAACAACAAACACAAAATAATAATGGATACCGGTAGCAATGCTTGGACATTTTGAACAATTATAAACAGATACAAATTTAGGCGGATTTTTCGTAATTTATTTCATTTTTAATACTGTACCATTCCGAGACGAGGTTGTTTTTGTTGTTGTTTTTGTTCTTGAGCAACGAGCAGTGGTCGGTTGAAGTGATAATCATGATGTTAATGTATTAACGCTTATCATTCGTTGTCGATCTGAGACCAAGTTATTACGCGCACAGAAGTCTTATATACCTGTATTGGCTCTCATCATCTCGAATAAAAACGAAAAACATAGAAGAAGCGATAAACAGCAACAACAAGCGACATTTCCTACTTGTTCTTGCGGCTTTCTTGCTATGATATTTCGGGGAAAATTTCAGCTCAGTGCCATATATTAGGGCATATTAGGGCATATATTAGCAGTCATAGCAAAATGTAACACCATTATTTCAATAACTAGAAGAACAGTTGATCTATAATTTTTTACCAGTTCGAACTAAACCAACAATAAAGAAAATTAATAATAATCCGACCGACTGTCTCAATCTCACTGCCCAGGACAGGGACCTGTTACCCCCGCACAAAAGACTTTCTAATTTATGCCCTGTGAGGAACTTGCATGCAGTCTCGTAGGGAATAGACCGGTACATGTAAGCTGATGAGTTGCATGTCAATGTTATTACAGGGTGTACATGCTTACAAGAACACCCACAGCATCATAGCTTGATCAATAAAAACGCCGAGGGGATTCAATATCCACGAGTTCTAGTTACAGTTGTGTCCACATTTCATGTAATACCGTAATGAATACTTTGCCAAAGTTTGTCATGAATTGAGAAGTCGTTAACCATAGCGGGCTCGGATGATAGAATCGAGTGAATGGTACCTCAGTGGACACTGGTTGGACTAGTAATGTGCTGGAAGAGAAAGTAGTCTTGTTCTAGGTCCAGAAAGCCTTCCCCGTCATTATCTTCTGCAGAGAGAGAGAGACAGAGGGTCACAGTTCACAGTCCGCTCATTGAAATCCACTAGGATCAGTACGTGGTCAGAACTCACTGCACTAATTAGATCATATATACGTTGGTCGTCTTCTGCAATGTTCATCACAGGGATCACTTTTGATTCATGCGACGCTTTAGAAATATGCAGTCAGTATATTTGTTTGTGCGGTAATATGACTTCTTGTCAGTACGCCGGCATCGGTTTTCACCATTCTTTCAATGTTGCGTTTAATTGCCAGTACTTCTACACTCTCAAAACGCAAATGTTAGATTTAACATCTAGAGGTTTGGAGGAGGGAAAACATTTAGAAAGTGTTGTATTCACCACTTTTAAGTGTTAAAGGCAACATTTTAAGCTGTTGCATCCAACACTTAAAAGTGGTGAAACAACACTTTCTAAATGTTTTCCCTCGTCCAACCCTCTAGATGTTATATCTAACATTTGCGTTTTAAGAGTGTATAACACACCCCAATGGTAAGGTTAGTAACATGACCTTCATTTGATCCGCATTCAGTATCGCACCGGACAGAATCTGTATTGACAGGATCAAGCATTTCATCTTTCCTGGACGAGGTTATACACTTATTCAGGAAGAGTACCACGCCTTCACCTCTTTGTATATCTTACATCTGTTTTATCCTTTCTGTACATTTTGTAACCGTCTAATTCAAATTCTGAGCCCAGAATTCTAGATGTACCCCAACTCTCAGAAAACGATATAATGTCCGGCTGGAAATAGTTCACATGCAGCAGATTCCCATTCACGTCTTTTATTCACTAGGCTATTTGCAATGGCAAATAGACAGGTAAGTTTTGTTTTAGCACTGTTGATAGTTACACGCGTAGGCATAGTCCTCGCAGGAATCACTTTTGTCACTGGTCGTTGTACTTGTAGGCATAATATTTACAAACGTGTCACAATTCAACACATCATTTGTAACAGAAGGGACTCGGGCTCTGACAGTAAATACTCACTTTTTACGCGTGTAGGTGAAGATCCAACATGAACAAGAACCCTTGCTGCAGACACTTGTGTCAAAACACTATGTATGGGTATGGCTGTGGTAACATTTACTGTTGGACTGGCGGATGGGTGGCGGGGCACCAGACAGATTCTGCCGGATAATTTACCCCTTGACTCGATTGGATTCAGTGGTGTAATTATTTTCAGGATTGAGTTCAGCTAAAGTGTTCAGCCCGAATAACTTCAAGGCCTGGTATTTTCAAGTCTTTTGATCATGATATTGAGGTTCTTTTCGTTGTTGTTGGGCCAGATTAAGAAAGGTTCCTTATGATGAGGTAAATGGTTGTTTATCCGAATCAGCCCAATGACATCGTCTCTGATGCATGCCTGTGCTGATCCAAGCTGTTGCTCAACAGTGTCAAGCCTTGATTTCATTCCATTTATTCAATGTGTTCACGGCAATTCAAACAATATCAATGAACAGATGATTTGCCTTTTGATTTCGTCAGACACTTGACAGGAGGAGTGGAACCAGTCTGTGCAGAGTTAACATTGTAGGCATTTGTGTGTATCTTCAATTTTTTTTTTTTTTTACAATTACCACAAAGTTCTTCACGGGTAGAGTCGTCTGCTTCATTTTGTAACATTTTTCTTTCAGTTTGGGATTAGGTTGAATGCTTGATTGATTTTCTTCGATGATCGTGACTTTTGCCAGCGTCCGCCATTTGCTTACCCTGTTTACCGTCTCAATCCGTCGGGTTCAGCCGTTAGTCATATGGATACAAAGGGATAATGAGCACTCTATTCCCCATCACCAATATCAACTCTGATAAGACTAACTTCATGAACTAAATTTGACTTCCTACATGAATTATGTACTTCAATCATTGAAAACTAGAAGAAGAAAAAATCAGAGACCAACTGGTTTGGCCATCTGCCTGCGCCGCCATAATGACCGGAATATGTTACATGTTAAGGCAACACAGCATCAATGATTTGAAAGTAAGACAGAGATTACATCCTCAAGGGAATGTCTCTTAGTGCAGAAAAGCTTATCCTCTACGTGTAGAAAAACCCCCCGGATCACTTAAAATAAATGAAGATGTCATGTGTCTAATGGATCCGTGAAGAATTTTAAAACATCTTTAGATTTCAACATTGTGCTGTGAGAGCCAAAAAGATTAAGCGGGGATTAATTGGCGATACAATGTACAGTGACCGATTCTTCAAATGGTCAACGGTGACGTGTTGGCCGCCTAATGAAGGGGCTCAAGAGCAATGTTATCGATACATGTATCATTAGATATCGAACGAGTGTTACGTGCTGGTCAGTCGGAAGGAAATTACCGAAGCATCATCTAAGGTTTCGCACCGGTCGAGGAAATTACGGACTTCGATTTTGTGAGAGGTAATGTTGTGAAATTTGTAGGAGAAAATCTAAATAAAGGAAGAGACGCGTCTGTTAAATGGGATTAATTAACGCTTGATTTGACGTTCTCATCTCTACAGACAGTTGAATCCACCCTTGGCGGTAAGTGAAGAAGTCAGCTGATATAGTTGATCCAATTCTTCTCGAACGTTACTCTAATGGAAACGGCAGGATTCGATACACAAACAACTGCTCCTCTCCTTGCATTTCAATACATGGACGATTTATTGAAAGTTGGATGAGTGGAATCGATCTGAGTAAACTTAGACCTAATTGGAAATATACAGCTAACATTGAAGCTATGAAAATGTCGGGCAATCTGTCAATTAACACATGGCGGATTAGCCAATCATGGTTTTTTTCACGGTTCAGGGTGTCTGTCAGTCTACAGCCCGGTATTTGTAAAGTATACAAGCAAATCTCGGGCTGAAAGACCGAAGAATGTATGCGCTAATGTTTGGATATCGTTCAGATATGAACACCACCAATATGAAAAGAATAAGGGGTGCAATTGATGAAAAGTCCGTTCGGGACGCAAGAGTTTTCCATATCGCCAAGTCGGGATGGTATGCTTGGGATCAGACCATGACGGCTTACTGAAATGGAGTGGGGTGAGATTAGAGTGCAGGCCGGGTGACGAGACGAAAGAAGCGAGGGGATGATGGGGGTAGGGGCGGTAGCTGGAATCATTTGTCAAGTTTCATTGTTATTATTAATAACTAACTTGAAATTGAGCAGCAATCTCTTCTTCCGAATCTCTTGATTTCATAATCTTAGCGTTTCACAGATATATATGGAAAGGTTACCAGAAATTGGAAGTTTGATTGATAGAGGTTGATTGATCCGGACGTTGAGTGAGCTCGAAAGAATAAACAGTAGTGTGTCACTGAACATCATCCGAAAGCAAAATCTTGTTCGGTATAATAAAAACTAAAAGTAATTATAAGCCGATAAATTTCAGAAAAAAACTGTGCACATTGTCGGTTAATTTACAGCACCATGTCATATGTTTCATATACATTGACCAGTCAATAGGTATGAAAAATGAGATGATAGAAAGATTTAGTACAGAATGGTATTTGTAGTTGAAATTGATATAAAAAAAATTTTCCGGAAGAACTGGCGCTCCACTTCGGCATATATTGTCTGTAAATAGCATATGTATAAATAAGCTTGCAAATGTCATATTTATGCGATCCTATACTGTACATGCATTTACTGCGTTCAAGTAGGATAAAAATGTGATGGGGTAGTAATATTTTAATGTCACGATAGACAAAATTTCTGTGGTAAATCATTATCACTGTCAATCACTCTTCGATAAAATGAATTTTCGAGACCGTATTTTTTCTTACGTCTCATAGAGCCCTAGGTTAAGCGAAATGAAAAACTCACATTTAAAAAAAAAAATGCATATTATAAAAAAATAAATAAACACTAGTGTGTAGCAATTGAAACATTAACCACACATCTCGACCAGGCATTTATATCGTCAATACCTAGGCCCGTCTTTAAATGTTATTATCTGAGAATGATAAACGAAACGAAACGAATCGAGCACCCGCTTCATCTGCAATCTGTGTTTAAAAGACGTTTATCAGCCTCTTAAGGAAAACCAAGGTGCAAAGAAAGCAAGACAATGGTCCTCTCCATATTCATACCATGACTGGAGATATATCAACTTACCTCATCCTGTATACTCTGGACTATATCCTGAAGATATCCATTTGTCAAAATATTTTCTTTTAATGAAGTCAATATCAATTCCGTATATTCATTCCGGTGACTTGATTTCTTGATAATTATCACACATTGGCGACGTGATGCGAGCTACCATGGCAGATCTTTTGTGCGATGTGTCATGGCTTGATTTCAATCTTTTCATTTCGCTTTTTCTATGGCTATATGAACCGTATGAAACCGTGATGCAAGATCACCATGGAGTTTATATGAATAGTCACTACCAAATCTTGATAAAGACACAAAAATTCATTTTTATCGAAGAATGATTGACAGTGATACGGATTTACCACAGACATTCTGTCTATTGTGGTATCTTGAGAATACAGATCGTTTCGGATAACGACTGATGCGTTCAGTCAGTACGACAATTCCTGGCAAATATAGTTTGCCAAATGTCATGATTGTTTCTTTCCAGAAATTAAATTTCCCAGAAATAAGCCGTTCATGCTTAACCAATACTGATTCTCTTGGCGATGTTATACAGAGAGTGAATAACCGTCTTTTACGTATTACTTTACAAAACAAACTACCAGCGTCTTGTTGGAGGATTCACATCGATTGTTCGATCTTAGTTTAGTTTTCCTGATGAATCTATAAATATTCGCTCAAAACGAAGGCAATAATGTGATAATGTGCAGACAAGCAACGCATACCACTGCGGTACTTAATTATTGATGGAATGATGAAGGAAATGGAATTCGATTTTCCAACTATCGCGCCTAGATAAAATTTCAGTATTAGTTGAGGAATACTCAACTATGTGTATGTAAGGAATACTCAACTATGTGTATGTGAGGAATACTCAACTATGTGTATGTAAGGAATACTCAACTATGTGTATGTGAGGAATACTCAACTATGTGTATGTGAGGAATACTCAACTATGTGTATGTGAGGAATACTTAACTATGTGTATGTGAGGAATACTCAACTATGTGTATGTGAGGAATACTCAACTATGTGTATCATATTGCTTATACGCATTAGTCACAGTCGGAAATGCGCCCTTTCCACATTAATCCTTGGAGAATGTTGTCTTGGCCCGATGGCGGAGACAGGTGCACAGTACGTGGGCAACCGATTGAGCTCCGGTTCGTCCACGTAATCTCTCCCCTATTGTTTATAACATGGAGCGGGTTTTTCAACTATTGATAACTGATGTAAATAAGATAATATGGGTCAAATATTCCTACTATTCCAAGAAAGGGGCAAATAAGCTTACATTTATGATAATTGTGGCAACTTCAGGTCGAAAATATACCAGTTATCATGGATTAAACTTATATTCTGGATTGAAGAGACAGCTAAGCCCCCCGACTGACGAACCGGGCCTCATGCGGTCAGCCACGTGTGGGTGCACCGCCCGCTGCCGAGAGAAATGCCCTATATGCTCAATAGTTAAATAACAATCTACATTTTCTATTTTAATTCAAATCACATTTCTCGGAAGAATCTATATATTTAATACATATAATCTGAACAATATTTGCAAAAAGATCTTTCGATTATTGACACGGGAATTCTATTGTGAAAGAGGAAATCTGACGCCTAGAATCATGACACCGATTGGAATTGTTCATCAAGTTTGTCTCTGGAATATTTTCCTGGGTAAGACTGACACTGAAATGTCTTCCAGGATACGATGTTCTCTGAAATGTATTTCCGGGTATATAAGATTGTCTCTGTATTATCTTCCTGGGGAAGATGTTCTCTAGAATATCTTCATGGTTAAGATGATTTCCGGAATATCTTCCTGGGTATGAATGTCTCTGGAAGATCTTCCTCTCTGTGGTTGTCTGATGCCGCATTTTCGGGTAGCCTGAGCGAGGTGACTTTCGGAGGTCATTCGTCAATCCTCTTCGGGCACCGTAGCGCGTAGAGTGCACGTGCATTCTTCCTCATGTACAAGATGCCAATTGTGACTCTGAAGGACTAAGAGTTCCTCAAGGTAAGATATTCATACTCAAGGTAAGAGATTCATAGGTAATATGGTCTTTCATTAAAATGCTCATTTCCGTTTAATCCATGGAGACCATTATAATATCACCTGATTTTACTTTACCATGTTTAATGCGCATGTCAACGCTTAGCAAATTATAAATTCACACACATCTGTATGAATGCACACGTACAGATAAAGGCTCATGGGTAAAATTTGTGTATGTGATTGGCGCTTTAGTCTCGAGTTCAGCTTACACTGGACATATAGCGAATGTCATAACCTAAGCAGGAACTCACCCCAACCCATACGAGTCCTCCATGCGTCTTCGAAAAATGTCGCCCAGGAAGGTGCTCTTGTGGCCATCTTGCCCTGAGTAGGAGTGTCCAGAGTTATTCATCTCCAATGGTTTCCGAAAATACCCGCCTTCAGAAGGTTTCTCAAATACCATATCGCTTAGGGTCATATCATAACGGTCAAACCGCATGTGAAGATGCACAAGAGGGTAATTGTTCAGCAGTGAGTGTCAAATAAATATATCTAGTCCGACAATCAGCAGCCAGTCGTCTTGGGCAGAGGTAATATTAAAGGAATAGAAAACCCTAAGGCGATGCATACTAATATCGAAAGAACTATACCATTAGTATTCGAAAAACAAAACAAATCAGCGTTTCTAGTAATTCCGAATGAATGAGAACATTTTGAACCTCAGAGTTGTTGCCCAGATCAAGAATCCGTGGAGATCGCCATTATAACAAGCCTGAGAGCCGTTAGCCAATGAAAATCCTTGAAATATCACCTGACATTATTCCTGTGACGTAGTTGTGCTCTAGGCAGTGTAGCTAATAACATGGAGACCAATTGTACGTTATTGTGTCGATGGCTTTGGACAGATCTGTGGAGCTTTCTTTATGCTCAGAGACGATTATGAGGATCGTGATATATGAATGTCGAATTGATATACAGGTTGACATGTGGCATTTTGCATATGATTTCACGAGCTATCTTTCGGAGGCAGGAATATCAGGCCACATCACTCGATAGCAGTAGAACAAACGCTACCAATGCTGCCGTTGTTGTTGTTTAATGCTTTATCTTATGGGATAGAGCCCGGATGACAGCGGGATTTTCGTCGCAGCGCCATCCACATAAAAACAGTATGACCTATCATACGTCACAGTCATTCCAACATGTCGCCGATCATGAACCCAGGAAGTGCAACTGTGAACGATAAATCGGTGTTTACTCAGTTGTAGAATTTTGCTAATTTTTTCTACCCGTGTTTTTGGAATCTGGTGGCATAATTCTGTCATGCCGAGCACGAGTTTAAGCAGAGTTTACTATTCCTTAAAGTGGAAAAAGAACAGCTTGGTTGTACAACTTCTTGAAGGCGCTACAAATGCTCTGATATATCGATTTGAGTGGTCGGAAAGCAAAACACTTCGAAAGTGTGAGAAGCTATTCGTAGTTGTAGGCTATCATGTTCAGTAGCGGCATCTTATCCGTCAGTGTAGTTATTTCGGTGGCCCAGGTGCCATTATGTTCAGGAATGTGCCTCATGGGTTTCTTTGATGTAGGCGTAGTGGCGTTTATCATCAATAACATGATTCATTACCTTTAATGAACAGCCAGGCACACAAACAGGAAATGTTAGTTATACTCATCTGAACAGCCAGAAACGTTTCGATCAGGCCATGATTAGACGATGTAGGATTGGCCACACAGGATTAACTCAAGAATATTTACTAAAAAAAAGAGTCGGTCTCAAGGTGTATTCCATGCTATGAAGATCTCACGGTGAAACATATTCTCATAGATTGCATAGATTTTAAGATTATAGGAGATACTTTTTATCGAGCAGCTACGCTGGAAGATCTTTTTAGACGAGTAAAAGAAGATTGTATTTTAGATTATTTTCGAGAGATTTGTTTGTTGTACAAATTTTAATGTTTGTACCTGTTTTAACGCATTAGCTTGCTGAGTTGTTGACTTGAATAATTGAAATTTTGTTTGATCGTCGCTATACAGCTGAAATATAGCTAAATAATATATAGCCCTCACGAGTATGAGGGCTATAGGTCGGCCCCAGCGAGGGTTTTAGATAATTTTATTACGAATCACCCACCTCTGAAACTGCCGTACATCTAACCTCTATCTCCTCCTGCGCACTATTTTAAAATCTTGCGCACTATTGTGAAATAGTAACGCATATATCGTCGTCTGAATTTTCCAGTCGAAAACTTCCGCTTTATACGCGCCATGTTCAATTGCAAACAGCCCAGTACACATATACCGTGACGTCACCAACATGGTGCGTAGAGAGTTGATGTTTTCGACTGGAAAATTCAGACGGCGATATATGCGTCACTATTTCACAATAGTGCGCAAGATTTTGAAATAGTTCGCAAGAGGGGATAGAGATTAGATGTACGGCAGTGTCAGTGGTGGGTGATTCGTAATAACATTATCTGAAACCCTCGCTGGAGGTGACTGGGGCCGACCTATAGCCCTCATACTCGTGAGGGCTATATATTATTTAGCTACTGAAATATTGCTGAATGCGACGTTAAACCTTAATTCTCTCTCTCTCTCTCTCTCTCTCTCACACACACACACACAAACAGGAAATTTCCAAGAAAGTAGCATTATAGGCCGGGAGCATGTGCGAGAAAGAGGCGTGAATTTGCTCCCGTTCGCACCTCGTGGCCGTGTAATCATTGTTCCCTACCACAAGTCCGCATTATCAGAAGCATTGTAAGAAGAATTTGGGGAAAAGGCTGTACATGTTTTACTGTGAGTGTATACGTGTGGTCAACTTAAGGGGTTTCTTCACTCATTTGATTGCATTAAATATACGAGCGATTAGTGCAGACTATAATCTAGTGTCTGATACGAGCGAAGAAGTGGCGAATTTCATAAAGCTGAAATTACGATTCCGTGAAATTCCTGTAATATCCTATCCTTTTCAGAATCACATTGACGTGGAAGCTGTTTGAGTTCTGTGCTCTTCACGTCCTCCTAATGAAGGGGAGGAAAAAAGAGAGCAAATCTCAGGTAATTTCTCAACTGCCATATGATTTCCGTGTAATTACATCACGGTCTCCGCTGGAAATTGCCAGCTCGCATTTTCGAAGCCCCTCGCGCAATCTTGATCAGTTTTCCCTATTCCTAATTTTGACATATCGGCTGGCCTGCTTCCGCCAGTCATTTATAACATTTCATTTCAATCAGTGTCCGAAGACAGTTTTCCCTCACGAAATAAGATTTTCAGTCGTATTAAATTTCCCTCTCTATCCTCTCTATGGAATAGAGTGTCATGTGTACTACTGCAAAACATGTAATTTATGATTTGCGACTTGAATGTTACTCTCCATGCAGCCTTCTCATGCGGTGACATCATGTACAGTGATATGAAATTAATGTTCCCAGGGGTACTTATGTGTCTATGTGTATTAATTAATGTTCCCAGGGGTACTTATGTGTCTATGTGTATTAATTAATGTTCCCAGGGGTACTTATGTGTCTATGTGTATTAATTAATGTTCCCAGGGGTACTTATGTGTCTATGTGTATTAATTAATGTTCCCAGGGGTACTTATGTGTCTATGTGTATTAATTAATGTTCCCAGGGGTACTTATGTGTCTATGTGTATTGATAATCCAATAAATATTCTGGAATAGCTAGCAAATCATTAAGTGCAATTTGAACTATAGATCAAAACTCTATCTTTTGGGCGATAATAATTCCCGAAAATGCGTTTTGCTTTGACAGATTACCAGGACTACAAAGCTGTTTTTCTGGACTTCTATTTCATATTTCCAATATTGTTTCCGTTATTTACGATTTCAGGATCTACAATAAAGTGTATATGGTGACAGATTTGTATATTTTAGGGTCCCTCAAGGTTGTTCTATTGATTATTTTGTTTTATAACAATATTTCGAAGCTCCTGCACGAACTCTGTCCATCCACTCAAATTTCTCCTACACGGGAAGTCATAGCTAAACTTTCCAATAAATATAAAGTAGAATGCAATGAAGGAATATGTGGAATTAAAAGTGATACGTTATCTATTCATTGGACTACATGCTGGGATGGGCTTTGGCATCAGTTTATCGTGAAATTGAAAATGTCTCGGTTTTGAACACGGGCAAATTGATGACATTGTTGAGAAGCCTGGATCTATGTTGCGCATGACATATCATTAATAAAGACATAATTCTCCACCAAACTGATCTCTCCTCACTTGCCCGCAGGCTTTACCGAAAATAGTATAAAAAGTTAAGTAGATCTAGGAATCAATCAACGCCGCACCTATAACAATAAGACGAAAATCAAATGCCAAATGATATATTGAATTTGCTCTCAAGTGTGGATTCAATTGGAAAAGTCGCGCGACTAGAAATCAGAGCGTGTATTATATACTTGTGTATCTCGTTGATGAAATCGAATTTCTTTCGGCAATAAAATTGAAGTCTCAGCAGAGAGGCAGAGTACCGAAGAATTGTCTCCATCTATGATATGACAGGAGCCTGAGGCGCCGGCATACACTTATTACATCTGTTCAATATTCCAAAGTATTCCCTGTGCATGTTCAAAACACGATGAAGACTGGTCACGCCAAAATATCGCGCAATCATTTTCCCCAACTCGCTAATTCATCAGTCACATCGACGAAGTTGCTGAGAAAGTTGTAATATCACCATATGTATATATATAACATTATTTTTATTATAAAACGGTGGTACGATATCTGTGAAATACTGTGAAATGTGATCATTGTTCACGATCATATATTGTCTGTAAAGTGTCGGGATCCAGATTGGGTTTAATTCATCTGCGCGGCTAGTAGTATATAAACGGCAAATTCATTAGCAAAAATGAGGGTGTGGCGTGAGGGTATGGCGTGTCACGTCCGAGTCAAAGATCACTTTCGGTCACGTGACGGCTCAGCAAGAGTTATCTGCCCCTAAACGAGACCGTACGCTTCAGTTATTTCAATGTTAAAACTAATGGGCACACCACTCATGGGCTTTTGCGGTTTGGGGAGTGGCACCCTGTTTTCTCTGTTTAGCGATGTCTCGAGGCCACGTGGTGACTTTCGCTGAAAAGTTCAAGCAGGTCTGGGGTGGACATGTTAGGCCCATTCCGGCACAGTGGTCAATGACCTGGCACCTTGGGAAACCCACTCATGGACATTTGCGGTATGGGGTGTGGCTCCTTGTTTGCTCTATCTCGAGCTGTAAAACACGATGGCAGGGGTCTCGAGGCCATAAGTTGACTTTCTCTGAAAAGATTCGACTGCGCATGCGTAGTCCTTAGACAGATCGGGGGTGGACGTTTTTTGGTCGTAGTGGACCAATATTGGCTCGATTGGGTCGTGTGAGGTGTCAACGTGAAGCACTCGTGGAGGAGCGTCCGACTGGATGGAATGTAATTAAGGCTATTGTGCGCATGCGCAGACAGGAAATTGTGAGAAAAGGGCATTGGAATGGACGTTTTGGGGCCGAGATGGGCCAATATTGGTCCGAGTGGGTCGTGTGGGATATCCATCTGAAGCACTTCCCCATCAAGTAATGGGTGGGTGCGTGTTAAACTTTCCCCAGAAAAGATCTGAAAACACGAATTTTATCCCAAAAAGATGGAAAACATATATCAACCTTTTTAGGGGCTGAAATCGGTCATCAGCGGATCGTGACCCGCCGAGAGGTGAGAGATAGTGGGTGCATGTTTTTACAGGAAAAAAAAACGGAACACGAAAAAGTCGTAGAAATGGGAATGTTGTTGTTGTTGAGAGAGTGGAATTTTCGGAGAAGTAAAAATCAAGGGAAGTAATCCAGTTGCCCCTTAGTAGTAGAGAAAGCAGAAACCCAGTAAATTTGCCCTATGGTCTTTGTGGAGTGTTTTACGGTAATGCCTTAACACCCTATCTGAACAACTTATCGTAACGCCTTAACACCATAACATAAGTTTTTATTATCTTTCGCGCGAGATTGTACCATGTTATTATATAATATTAACGCGTAGACAAGGTGTATGTATCAATCCATTCGCATCACTGACTAGACAAGTTGACACTTGGTGGTCCCCGATGTCGTGATCGGTCCACACCGGGACAATTTACGGAGGTTTTGCTGGAAAAACCCCTGTTCTATTTATAGATCACTCGGGAGTAGTGAGGAAAGGGGAGTTTCGGAGGTGCAATGGAGTCCGTATGGGGAAGTTAAGGTCCTTGTTCCATTCCGTTACCTGGTGGAGTTACCTGTGTGTAGAAGAGGAGGGGGCGGCGGAAGAGGTGGAGGAGGAGGAAGACGAAGAGGAGGAGGATGCAGATGAGGAATGGGATTGAGTGAGTGATTGAGTGCATGAGGGATTGAGTGACTGAGGGAGGGAGGGAATTTGGCTTAATGTCACACTCAAGTTTGTTTCACTCATATGGTGACAGTCAGTTTGGTTGGTGGAGAAAGCCGGAGTACCCGGAGAGAACCACCACCCTTCGGCAAGTAACTGACAAACTTTCACACATGGACGAATGAGTGAGGGTGGTGGTGTGTGGTAGTGGTGGTGTGTGGTGGTGATGGCGTTGCTGAGCGCCCGTCTGAAAGCAGTGACACTCTAACGACCTAGGCGGTGGCGACTGGCGGTGATGGTGGTGTGTGTGGTGATGGTGCTGGTGGTAGATGTTTGTGGTGGTGGTGGTGGCGGTGGTGGTCTTGATAAAGGCGTTGCTGAGCGCCCAGTCTTACTCACCAGACTTGCGCGCTGGCCGACTCACAAGCGGTAGGGCGTCATTGAGTTAAGACGGGCGTCGGGCACGCCTCTCTCGAAGCGGTCTGAGCTCCGAGAGTGAGGCGTGCCCAACGCCCGTCATAACGTAGTGACGCCCTAACGCTGGTGAGTGAGTGAGTGAGCGAGCGCGCAAGGCTGGTTACTAAGATTGGCGTTTCGATAGGGCGTTAAGGCGTTGAGATAGGGCGTTAAGGCGTTAAGATAGGACACTACGGCGTTAAGATAAGGCGTTGATACCGGAATTAAGATAGGGCGTTAACAGGTTGAGATAAGGTTTTGATAGGGAATTAAGACGTAAAGATAGAGCGTTAAGGCGTGGAGATGGGCGTTGGCGGACGTCACTGCATTTCGATGAATTAGTGTCAAATCCATGGGATATCTAGACGTTTAAATGATTATGGATACTTTCAACGGACAAAAGCAAACATGGCCGAAGGTTGGCGCAACACCAAATGGCGTCTTCTAATTGGACAAGAACAGCCGAGAATACAAATAACAGACAAGAACGAATATGACAGATACACATGAAATGGTGGTTTATGTTCGGACAAGAGCCTACGGGAATTGTAAGCATACCAAACGCGGCTCCCCCAGCTTGGGTATGATGCGACGCAGGGGCGAATAAACTATATGAATACTTGTGAACGTGTAGATATTCCTTTCTCTCGACTGTCTGCATCATGGCGACAAGACATTATGGGACTAGGTATAGAAGACGTTAGGTTGTCACTGCTTTAAGTCGGGCTCTCAGCAACGCCATCACCACCAACCACCACATATCACCACACTCAATCACTCTACCCCATACCTCATCTTCCTCCTCTTCCTCCTCCTCCTCCTCTTCCTCTTCCTCCTCCTCCTCTTCCTCCTCCTCCTCCACACGCGCACACGCGGGCAACTCTACCAGGTAGCCGGATGGAACAAGGACCTCATCTCCCCAAACGCGCTCCATTGCACCTCCGAAACTGCCCTTTCTTTACAACTCCCTTGGTGTGAATGGATTGATACATACACCTTGTCGATGCGTTAGTATTATATAATAGCATGGATTACTTCCCTTGATTTTTATTTTCCCAGAATGAGAGACTAACAACAACAACATTCCCATTTCGACGACTTCTCCGTGTTCCGCTTTTATCTGTAAAAACATGCACACACTATCTCTCACCTCTCGGAAGGCCACGGTCCGCTGATGACCGATATTTGCCCCTCTAGACTTGGTTGATAGGGGTTTTCCATCTTAATGGGCTGAAGTCATGCCTACCCCAGATGACCCATTCGGACCAGTTTCAGTCATCGTTGTAAATCTCGAGACACTCCAAATTTTTCTTTCAGTTCAAGTTCCGGCGAGGTTTTAGTAAAAGGGGAATTTCTGGTTTGGTTTAACACTAGATACTTCAGTCTCGCCTGATAGGACAAATGGAAGGGTTAATGATACGAGAAATTCAATTACAACTACAAAAAAAATATATTTATTCAATCTCAGATCCAATTTACTGCTTCCCAGACTTACACTTTTTTCCTCGAATGTGTCAAAAAATTTCAACTAGGCCATTTCTCAACCCCTCTGTTGGAGACGACTGGTAAACACATCTAATGGAACCATTTTTATAATATCGGTATAGCTTTATCAAATAAGGATGGATAACTGTCCGATAGATAAATTGTGTTTAGAACAATAAAAACACACTTGTACACAAAGATAATTATGCTTTGAAAAAAGGGTTATTCAATAATAAAAGTGCATTCATAACATCATGCGGTTTTTGCAGTTGCTGGATTCAAGTTCATTGAAAATCGATCGCAAGTGATCACATTTATACATTGGCAAAGTTGACGCTTGTTCAAACGTGTATGGAAAACAGAAAGTAGACGGGAAGAAAATTTTCGTTACCCGAAGAAGGCGATGCAGTACCGGTATACCCCACAGTAAAGGCCTATACAATACTGTATGGTACATAGCCGGCTGCGCTACAATACACAGAGCCTACATCTGGTGTTTTTATATGAGGCGCCGTTTATCACATTCTGATTTAATATATTTATTTATTGATAAATATCTGGTATTTATCAGCCAGATATATCAATCCGCTAAACATGGAGATGAAATAAACAACTATATCAGCGAAAATGTGAAAGATTTGTAAATAACTATTTTAGATTGCTAGATATATAGATCTCTAGTATTCGACGTAACGTATTTTGCTGATATATAAATATTTCAAAATATATCCTGTCATCGCCAAAGTTCTGATATATAAATTCTGAACTGAGAAAGTTTTGGATATTTTATAAATAAATAGATTAAATCAGAAAGCGACAAATAGCGCCTCATATTTTAGGCCTACACAAAGTAGAAGACGCAGGCCTACGATGAGGCCCAATAGACCTTGTTGTAACGCGTTTTGTCACAAATTTCGCATTTTGTCACTGTGACAAACGGCGTTAACACTGCATGCAGAGTCAGCGCGTTTTGTCACAAATTGAATTGCGACAAAACGGGATACGACAAGTGTCGATGAAATCAGTCATGGCCGAAGCGTTTTGTCCAAAAATGAAAAGTTATCAGTTAAATCGCCAAATTCATCCACATATATTCATCAATGCATTTAAAACTTGCGCATATCGTTTGGAACACCTTAGTCGTCTGCATATTAGAAAAACGCTGTGAAATATTTTGGAGCACCTATGTCATCACCTAATTTTAACCTGTATATGGCGAGATTCTGCTGGTGGACGTTTCGTCCCCGAGGCCCGCCCCCTGTACAGACCTTTTGGTCTTTGATATATGTTGGCATTTGTGGGAAGTTGATGCTGGGTCGACATCGGGCCTTATAGACTAGTGTTTTTTGTTAAATGCCGTCGTTTTCATCTGACGACGATACAGCTCACCAATCCCCAGTGTACGAGTTGTCACAGCGAAACAACTCACCAATTACCAATATACGAGTTGTCAGAGCATTTCCATCATAGCTCTCTAGATTTGTATCTAATACCGCTTATGCCGGTGCTAGGGGCCGTGTGGTCATATCATCCAAGTTGCCACATGAACAGGTACAATAAAAGCGTATCTGAGATACAACACATATCACGAATCGTTAGATTCTTGGTATGTGCTTTAAAATAGGTTAACCGGAAGACTATATTGTGAAGTCATGTGGCTCTGCCAGTATGTCGGCACCTCTTCCCACTTTCCTTATATGTGTTGTAATCTATGTTTGTGAGGAGAACAGTCAGGATCATTCTGAGCCATCGTCCATTAGTTATCGATCTGAAGTAATTTGGAGCACCTAAGTCATCCATGGGATTCAGCAAAATTTCAAGCTGAAAAGAGAACATTTAAAAACAATGGTTGTGTTAATTAGTTAAAGCAAACCTTCTATTACAAACCGCCATTATTCTCCTTTGAAGATCTCTCTCACACAAGAAATAAAAGAGTTAACTCCCCTGATCCTGGTCTCCCAGGCAACGTGTTCCACGCATGCGCCCTTTGATCTCCGATTCCTCATATTTTCCTGCCGCGGTAGTTGGCGTGTTGAATAACGACCAAGGCAGGGTTGGGTGCATGCTTTGTAATAGAGGGTTTGCTTTAATAAAAAACACAAACATTGTTTTTAAATGATATCTGTTGCAATAAAGCCAACGGAGGAGGTTGGGTCGCCGATCGGTTTAAAGTCACACCGGAGACATGCGGAGCACGTAACCTGAGTTGAACTCGATAATTATTGTAAATCCACATAATAAAGCCGAGCCGTTATGACAGGCGAATAGGTGTTATGAGGAGATACGCAAGACGACTTAGTGTGGTGGATGGATCCGAACCGCCACTGTAGACCATTTGCCAAAATGGTGTCTTTCGACAGTAGTACATCTTGCTGCTCCGTCTCTCAGGATGAAGATGTGCTTATATATTTCCCAGAGTGCTCTTGTCTTGATCTTGTCTTCTTCCCTCCTTCTTTCGTATCATTTATGCGACTACATGTTGAGCCGCCGGTACTGGGTCCATTGTAGCCACCCCATCTACCTGAATGGACAAGTCTCTCAGATAGTGATTTGTGAACGTCGAGTTTGAGCGCCACGCACAGGCGGTGACGATGTCATTGATGGATAAGTTCTTGTTAAGGGGCCAAGACGTAGCTAATGCTCGAATTTCGTGTGACGACACCGAGGATAGTAGGGGAGGACTGTCGGCAAGTTCATAAGTCCACTGAATGATCTTCTTTAACCATGATACTATGGTATTCTATTAGTGGAGAGGCAGAATCGGGGTTGTGCTTGTTGTCTCTGCACCAGCTTGTGAAGTATTTCCACTTGGATTGGTAGACCTGATTGGGTGTCTTTCTGTTGTCGTCGATCATGGCTTGTGCAACTTCTGTTGAAAACCCCTTCGTTCTGAGTAGAGTCGCCACACAGGTTGAGAACCCCTTCGTTCTGAGTAGAGTCGCCACACAGGTAGTCGACGAGGTGTGTCCGTGAGGAGGAGTAGTAGTTGTGAAAATCATGGTCGTTGAGGCCATCACGGAATTATCATAATGGTAACGCACTGGTTCTCCGAAATTTTCTTGAGGATTAGCAGAACTAAACCTACAGGCGGGAATGCATATGCAAGTAGTCCGTTCCAGTCTAGTGTCAGAGCGTCTACGGCTAGAGCCTGGGGGTCCGGGACGAAGCACGGTGTCTGTCTGTTGTGTCTGGTCGCAAACAAGTCTAGTAGTGGTTGACCCCAGATCCGTGCCACGCTCTGGAAAACCTGAGGGTGTAACATCCTTTCGGTTTGTAGGATCTTGTCCGGTCTCGAAAAAGTATCTGCGAGGACGTTGAGTTTTCCCGTGATGTGTCGAGCTTGTATGTGGAAGTTGTGTTGCTGCGCTAGTTGTAGTAACTCCCAAGTCTTCAGGAACAGTTGATATGATATTGTGCTACCCTGCTTGTTGATATACGATGTTACCGTCATATTGTCCGTGTCTACCAGGAGAGATGATTGGGACATCTGTGGCAACCAATGTTGGACTACGTGTGTGACAGCCAATATTTCGAGGATGTTGATGTGTTGTAGGGACTCTTCCTGGGACCATCGGCCGGCTACTTCTCTGTCTCCCATGTGAACTCCCCATTCCGTCAGTGAAGCATCTGTGCAGAGATAACGATCTGGGTGAGGAGAACGAAATGGTACCCTTATCATGACATTGTGTCGATGCTGCCACAATCTGAGATATGGGTGAAGATATTCCGGAGTGGTATCTTCGGGTTGTCCGTTTCCATGCGTAGGTAAGGTTGAATGTGGAACTGTACGTAACGTATGTGTAACCGACCCCACGGTGGCAAGTCCTGTGTTGGTGTCATATATCTGCAGCATATAGGTATTCCAATGGGTACTAATTGTGCACCCCTGTTGGCTGACCTGTATCTGTTCTCTTATGAATATGACTATATGCAGGCGCTTTCAAAAACCGATCCATTCAAAGCCCGTTCCTTCTCATTCACCAAACGCTATAGACGATCTTCTCGCTGTGGATAATCGCTATATAAATGACGCAGTGAAGGATATATATCCACCTTCACTGGATTTGAAGGAAACTACAGATAGCCCTACAGGCACATCTTATTTAGATCTCTATCTCTATAAAAATGAAGCGGGCATTCTCTCTCGTCGACTTTATGACAAAAGAGATGATTACAATTTCGACATCGTAAACTATCCCTTTCTGAACAGTAATATTCCAGTGGGACCTGCATATGGCGTATACATATCTCGTTTAGTAGCATTTGCTAGATCCTGTGTTAAATGTGACGATTTTAATCAACGTCACAAAACACTGGTGCAGAAACTTAAAAAACAGGGCTATTCCACCAAGCGCCTACACTCAAAGTTTCTCAAATTTGGCGATACATATCGCATGCTGATAGCAAAATACGAACGTAGCGTGCAAGATCTATGGCGCTACGTTTCGTAACTAGTGTCTAATTCCGCTTAACCCGGGGCTAGGGGCCGTATGAACCCATGTATTTCAAGAACCTCATGGTACTCATATGAACAGTCACAAACAAAGCGTGACTGAGATACATCATTCTTTAGATGACGACTTTACAACGAATATTATGGATTAAGAATACTGATCAGCGATACGGATTTGATATTTTTGGAACATCATGATGTCTTGCCGGCATCATTGAAAACTGTTGACCGCTTCTCTCTTGCAGGAAACAAGCCTATGTTTTTGTATACTATTATTGTCTTTTTGAATTTGGTGCTAATACTGTTATATGGAAAATGGAATAGGTCTTTGGATTATGGACGCGGATATTCTCTAATGGACGACGGCTGGATTATGAATGACGGACTAGACGCTTGTAATCCCAGAAGTACTTGCCATTGTTGTAGAGGCTGGCACGGTGATGATAAAAACTGTTTTACTAGTCCCTGAATTCTGCCCCAGCGACCCTCTGGAGGTTGAACGATGCCCCAAAGAGAGTCTATGTGTGCTCCTATATATTGTCTCAGCTGTGCCGGCTGCAGCTCTGATTTGTCCGGGTGAGGGATGAAGCCGACTTGCCGTAGAATGTGTGGTACGAATTCTCTCTGTGATTTGTCCAGGGCCAAATCAGGATGTCATCTATGTAGATCTCAATGTTTATGCCCCGTAGGTGAGTGAAGGATACGATGGGTTGGATGATGCGAGTGAAAAACCAGGGGGCGATGGGTATACCGAAAGGAAGCACTTGCCACTCGAACCTCCTTCCGACGGTGGCGAAACGTATATAGCGACGATAAGGTGAGTAAATGGGGATGTGTAGATATGCGTCTTGCATGTCGATTGATACCATCCAAGCCGCCAGTTGAAGACGGGACCGCAAGGAAGGAATGGACGGCATATGGAGTGGTGCTAGATGATCAATGTTCAAACGTCGAAGGGGTATGATCATACGAAGCTGATTGGTACCTTTCTACGGGACGAGGAATACCGGGCTGCTCTCGAACGGCCTGTTTTTTCATTAACACTTGAACCGATGAAATTAGAGTCTGCAGATGTTCTGGTTGAATCGGCAATTTCCTGTGTTGAGGATGAGTGATGAGGTGATTGTCTCCCAATTCTGCCAAAACGTCTGTAAGCGTCCCCCGACGATTGGATGCTGAAATGTATGAACTGATGGGATGATGAGGTTGGATGGCGGTGATAGTCCGTTAATTCCGGTGTCCGGAGTCCTTGTCCCTAGTGGGAGGGGACTGGAACTGAGGTTCACCACGACGTTTCACTTTACCTTGAAACTTGCCTCTCTGAGATTGCTCTCCTTTAGTGTCCCAGGAGAAGCTCTGACCGGACGTCTTTCCCTGGTTTTTCAGTTAGGCGAACTTGTCTAGGGTAGGGCACTGCTTTACCAGCACCTCAATGAGACAGAAGGATATCTCATCCTGCACTTCCGGTCGTACCGTCTGAATGGTGTCGTTGAATAACATCTGTGAAGCAAGGGGCTGTTGCAGCAGGATAGTTTTAGCATGCGGTGTTACATCAGCCTTCATTTTTTATTTCAGATGAGCAGTTCTTCTGGCTTGTAGTACTGTGGCGAACGAAAAGGCAGCCGTCTGCATGGCCTTGGCTCTGTCCAAAGAGTCAAGGAAGCCCCCTAGGACGTTGAGCTCGCTGGTCATGATCGGGACGCAGTCCTTATTCTGTGGCCTTTCACTCACTTCTTTAACAGGGTGTTTCATGCCGACGATGAAACAGTCCGTGTAAGATGTGATGCGGTGTTGATGTAACATCATCTCTTCCCCTGCAGTGACTGTGTAATCAGGAACTCGATGACTGTAGGTTTGGACGCCAACGAGATGGTTTCGATGTCACCATCCACAAGGGTGGGCTTTTCCGGAAGTAGTTTGTTGTGTAGGATGTAAGACTCGAATACTCCTCGGCGCTTGGGATACACAGAATTAGAGGTAAGTTTGTTCTCCTCATGCTGCTCTAGTAGTCCCCATTCCGGCGAAGGTGGGAATGTCGACGGGTCCCCCTCGGCGACGGTGGGCTGATCTACGGCCGAAGTCTCTTCTTGTTCTGTGACTGGGATTAGTCATCCTTAGAAGGTCGAGCAATATTAGGTTTCAGCTTGTAAATTGCCGCCATCTTAGTCTTGAAAGTGATCGTCTCTTTCTGGTCCGAATCTGAGTCCGACTCTGGAGATGGTGATGCTGATGGACCTATAGAAGGTCAAGGGCGTAGACAAGGGGGGGCTTGGGGGGGGCTGCCCCCCCCAAATATTGACGTCCGGCAAAAAAAAAAAAAGAACAGAAGAAAAAGAAAAAAAGAGAGAAAAAAGGAAAGAAAGAAAGAAAGAAAGAATGAAACAGAAAGCAAACATAGCAGAGAAGTGTATGTTTAGCTTGTCACATATCTTTATCAATTGTTGCATATTACAGGGGAAGTAAAATTATCATCAACAATGCTTACCAGAAGGGTTAGACTAATTGCAATCGGTCAGAGAACAACGCAACAGTTTGGCGATATCAGACTCAAAGACCCCGTGTGATTTTCTCCGAGAAACGAATAATGTGCTCCAATTCAATCACATATCGCCCATTTGGACAAAAAAGGTCAACACGTTGGCTGAAAAGATTTTTTCATAACTTTTTCACTATAAACTTTTTTTTTGATTGAGATCCCAGTCATTTGTTGAGTATTTATTTATTCACAAACGAGAGATACGAACTCTCGAATAATTTACACGGAGAAACCCTAGAAATAAAGGTTAAACATCTAACCCAGACAAGTCACTATTTAACTGGTGTACATTTGATGAATATGGATAATTTTCTCTACTATTCCGAGAAAGGACCACTAAGCTTAAATTTTTGATAAGTTTGGCAACTTCAGAACGAACATCAGAACTCATGCGGTCAACCACGCATCAATGCACCGGCCCTGCTATCTAGGCAAGATATTATTGTCTAAGAAATAACTTGAATTATAGTGCAAACTCCGGATTGAATGATCATTTCACCGTGTATATCACGTAGTGATCGCCACTGTTATAGGATATTTTCGCCAAAAAAAAAGTTCAACTTTTACAATCTTTTACCGCTCAAATGCTCCCAGTTAGCGCCAATTTACCATCAATTTTCAAAAAAAAATCTACGCTGCGAGGGGGGATACCCCCCTCTCAGACTCTCCCCCTAAGCCCCCCCAAACTTCTCCACTTGTCTACGCCCTTGAAGGTGAACGACTTCGTAAACGTTTCGGTGGTGGAGATGACGATGCTGGTCTGGATTTTCGGTTATCTTCACTCTCTGACTCAATGTTTTGCGTTAGGGTCATCGAAGTGATAGTCTGTAATGTCTCTGTTCGTGTAGTCTCTTTACGCTTTTGTGAAGATGAGAAATGTGCCAAACTAAAATGAATAACGTCCGAATCTGCCAGAGTCCGTTTCCGCTTTGGGGAAGTAGTCCGAGTTTTGGAAGAACCAGCTTGTTCTTTCTCCAAAAGAAGACCGTCATCGTCGTGTAGTCGGGAACGTCTCGGGTTGCAAGATCTAAGACGTGGTGGTCGTGGGTCTCTGGTAACTAAATCCCGACCCCTCAAACCCGGCCATATGGGCCAACGTCGTCGATATCTGCGAGGGCTACGAGAACGTGGTCGGTACCGGGGACTGGTCCGAATAAAAACTTCTCGGTGTTCCCGGCATTTTGGTTTGTCCACATCCCGGTCCCGTTCTTCCGTCCGGGTATTAGGCCGTTCCCGATGAAAGTCCGAGTCCGGGTGCAGGTTCTTTTCCCGATCCGGTTTTTCGGTCTGCCGACTATCCGGACTGCGGGAGTGATGATTGAGTGAAGATGACGTTCCTTCTCCCTGGTCTGGTGATGGTCCGAACCACGGGAAGAATGTCACGAGTAGCTGGGTTACGGGAACGCTAATCCCGATGATCCGGATCCTGGTCCGGTTGACGGCTTCCCTTCTCGTAATGCTGAATATCTGGGCTCAGGTCTTTGCGTTGTGCTGTGGAAGACTTCTGAGAGATAGGCTTGGAAGTAATTTTCTGTTCCGGACTGTCATCTCTCTCGGCCGCAGAGTCCGGGCTCCGGGATGAAGATGTCCGGGTCCGGGACTAAAAAGTGTCCAAATGCAGAGGGCCAGGGCCCGATAACTTGACATGGTTAGGGCTCTTCTGCTTGGGTTCCATACCGGTCTTTTCCATCAGTGAAACATCTCTGTAGTGTGCCGGGGGGGGGGGGTCTATTTACTGATGGTAAGGTGGTCAATTTTATATGGCTGGGGTTTAGAGATCAGGCCTGTATTGCCTGTAGAAAACGCTGGGCTGCAGCTCTTCTCTTCCCCTTTAGACGCTCGACATTTACAGAAGTAGCAAGCGCCGTAGATTGCATAAGTGTCGAGTAACGATGCCAGACCGCCTCTACCCAGTTCCCGCGCTCGCCGTACGGTGTTGTTTGCGTGCAGATCTGTGGCCGGCAAATATGGCACGTCCAGGGTCAATCAGCGACCGATCTGAATGTCTGGCAGATATCGCAACGGTCAGAATGTCGCGACGATGGAGTGGTAACATCAGACATAATCTTACCGTATACCTACTACTCTAATACAAAACTTTTGCTACGATAGATTTACAAGAAATCACGCATACTTCCCAAACACGCCTGCAAAAAGAAAATATGAGGAATCAGGGATCAGATGGCGCATGCGTGAGGAGGTAACTCTTTTATTTCTTTTGCAAGAGAGATCTCCAACGGAGAATAATGGCGGTTTATAATAGAAGGAGAAGTTCTAATGCAAAAACATGACCTTTGCAGACATGCAAACTGACTAAATCATCTGTACATGAATTTCTGTCGTGGAGGTAATTCAGGGTTCCAAACAAGAATTCTCCCCTGTGCAGATGACAGAGGTGTCCCAAATTATATCAAGGAGATTTCAAGAAATGTGGACCAAATTACCTCGAAGGAATTTAGACACAGACGTACATGTAGATGATTTCGGTGCTCCAAATGAGTTCAAGGTAATTCTCTCGTATGCTTTGTTACCCAAAATACCTTCAGGGTTTCACAAACGCAGATGATTCAGTTATCTTGTAGTTGATTGTGTGGTGACATTTTGCATCGACATGCACCATGTCATCGTGTTTGTCTAAATATAAGACGTTAAGAGAAGCAGTTGTCACGCGTTTTGCCAGATTTTTAGAATTTTGTCTCAATTACGACAACACGCGTTGACTCTGCATGTAGTGTTAACCCGTTTTGTTTATGACAAAACGCGTTGCAACATTGTGATGTTAAGAGTCGACTATGTCGATATCGTGAGTTTTAACACAACGTTACCTTTACGAGGGCCTTCAGGTCAAGCTCGCAAATGGATGACCATGGTCCTTTTTACAAGGTCATTGAAGTCATAATATGGATAAAATTATATATGATTGTGAACATGAGACAAAACGTGCTCGATTCCCATTCCTTGGCTGCCTTATATGAGCTTCTAGAGAAAAATTCCAAATGGACCTCAATCATGAAGATGACAGACGCTACTTATATTTGCTTGCAAACAAGGACTGGAAGAAATGGATAAAAAAAATTATGTAGATAGGTCGGAATTAAATACATGGCCTGGGCTTTTGGGTTGCCCAATATTTTTGATATCCCATGGAATATCTAAAACAAATCCCATCGTGACCGATTTGCTGACGTTAGAGTATCCTCATACTCGATAAAATCATCTATGGTAAATTTCATGGCCAAATTGTTGGAATTGGTATTAGTGCGAATGCTGTCTTCAGATTATAGACGCTTGACATATTGTTGACGGCGACTGACTTGTCATTACGACTTATGTCGTAAACGATTATTATATTAAACTATTTCATCAATGTCACCTTATCTGAACGTGATACGACCTTTGTTCCAGTGGCTACACCCGCCATTCTCCGGGTACATGCTCTACGCGGTAGTATAACCAGCGGTTTGTAATCTCGGCCATCTTGGATTATACATGTAAGAGTAGTAGCGAAAGGGGATTAAAGGTCACATTTAGGGGCAGATACCTCTTGCTGGGCCGGTGATGTCACCTGTTTACGGTCACGTAACCGGAAGTGATTTTTGACCCCTGCGCATGCGCACAATATCAGATAAAATGGTGCGCATGGGTCAAAGGTCACTCGCATGTTTATTGACATCTCCGGGAATGTCCGGAAATTTCCATGTGCAGGGGTCAAGGGTCACTAACGGTCAAGTGACCGGGTTCAGGGCCAGCAAGAGTTATCTTCCCTTAAATGCGACTCCAGATCCCCCTTAGTCACTTCAATGCTAATTGACGTATCCGGGAATGCCGTATGTAGGGGCAGATAACTCTTTTGGACATTTACTGGTGATCTTCCATGATTTGAACATTTCTGCCCTTGATCAGTACGCTCCCAGATCCCCTTCAGTCACTTCAATCTTGATTGATATCTCTGAGAATATCCGATAATCTTCCGGGGCTAGAGGCATCAAATGAGTCGCTGCACTCAGGTTTCTGTCCTAGAGCAATGTGAAGTGCAAAAACGTGTCCGGGCGATATTTGTATGGGTCGAAATGGTTTGATATATCGACAATTTTTTGAAGAAATAGCCCATAATTGCATCTGTGATTTGGGTGTAGAAGAGACAATATCACGTGCTCTAAGATAAAAATGGTCTCGTTGTCATTGAAACTTATTCTGGGAAGAGATCAGGCCTGGTTCTACGACGAGGAAATACAATAACGTGTCCTTGCCATATTTTTTGTGGGTTGAAATGGTTTGATATATCGAAAAAATTTCAAGAAGTAGCTCATAATTGCATCTTAGGAGGGTGTATAGAAGGGACCATATTTTGTGTTATGGGATCAATATGGTCTGGTTTTCATTGAAACTTATTTGGGGAAGACACCAGACCTGGTTCTACGACATGGAGATGCAAAAACGTGTCCAGGCCATATTGTTTGATTTATCGACATATTTCACGAAATAGCTCATAATTGCATCTGTGCACTTTGGGTGTATAGAAGAGACCACAATATCACGTGTTCTTGGATGAAAATGGTCTGATTTTCACTGAAACTTATTTAAGGGAGACACCAGACCTGGTTCAACGGCATGGAGATGCAAGGTGGTGACGTCACCGGCCCAGCAAGAGTTATCTGCCCCTAAATGCGACCTTTAATGCCCTTTTATTACTACTTGTAAGACAGTCTCCTTCTGAGCCCTATTTTTGACCATATCTTCTACCTGAATCAGTCAAGAACTGTTTTCTAATGGCCACACCTTCATATTTTGTACAAATAATCCATTTTTGGTTTGTATGATCCAATCCTAGAAAACAATATTGTCTGAAAGTATCACATTCCAATTTCCCTTCAAATATCTTTCCGAGCTTGAGGAATTTCCTCTCCCTCGCCATGCTTTGCCATTGTTGATAAGAGTGTCGGGTCGGCTTCAAGAAATTCTTGGACAGATTTTTTCTTTTCCTGTATTAGTTCCTATCATGAGTATCCGTCATATATTTATCAAAGTATGTTTTGACGATTGACGCTGCTTAACGCTCTAGTTATTGTGTTCCAGGCATATGACACAGCAACCTGGTTGCTCTTAGACAGGTCGAAAAAAACGTCATCTGCCAACAATTGCCACTTTGCCGTTTGTTGTAACATGTAACTAGGTTCAAAAAAGCTTATTCCATTTACTAAGCTTTACCATAGTCCATTTCCTACAGGATATATCAAAATCATAGGAGATCAAAACTTCATGGCAATTTAAAATAATACAGGAATATTTTAAATTATCCATGCCAGACTTTGATCGACTCTTCCACCTTATAGGATTCTATAGGCTTCAATTTCAGCCGCATTGATTTTAAGAAAAAAAGTGTTTCGCAAAGTGTTAGAATGGATCATACACAGCAGACAACCTCATGAAGTCCCTTGCCTCTACCGCCTCGGGCATGAATCAAAATTATAAATAACACATGTAATCATAATAAAGCAGGGTAAGCACTCCGAAGAATGACAAGCAGTTCATTGTGACTCGATATTTCGGTTTATTTCTTCAAACCATCGTCAGGAGTAATTTGACAGAGAAACCAAATGATATATATACAGGTAAGGTGTTGAAATAATCAGTGACGAATAAACATGTATGTAAAAATGGCATCAGTGTGAATTATGTGCAGTATAAACAGTTGTTGTGGCAATACATTCAGATAAGGTCAATAAAAGATCTGATACATGATTTAATAGATTAACAGCATGTGGGATTAAACAGTGTGTGGTGACAATAAACAAAGATTCAGTTAAGGTTGACAAGTGTTTGTATAGGGAGGTGATCAGTTCAATATAATATACATTTGTCAGATTATCAATCAAACAAAGCTAACTGTTTTGTAGCTTTCAGTCCATGGTTTAATTGGGCTTTATTGTTTTTGATTGCAAATGCCTCTTTAAATAATAATTCTGACCAATGTTGGGATTTATCTATAACTTTCATGTTGTTAAAAATAATCAGAGGGAGTCTAGGTTCAAAAATGGTGTCTGAGTTAGGCATGCTGAACAATCTCATAATATGGTCAAAGTGCTCACAGTTTTGAATATGATTGAAAATCTCACTGTTATTGTCCTCAATATGCTCGGTAGCTCTTGTAATAAGACATCTTTCAGTTTTACCTATGTACTGTTGAGAGCAACCTGGACAAGAGAATTTATACACAACCATATTTTGAAATTCTTCAACAATTCTATAGAGATTTTGTAGTGAGTGAGTGAGTGAGTGAATAGAATTTAACGTCGCTTTAGAGATTTTGTAAATCTTACCACTTCTCAATAATTAGGTATAGGAAAATACAAAGCAAAAATGCGATAGTTGGATAGTCTTTGTAAATACATTGTTCCAGTATGAAACTGAGATCCATGGGCCATTTGCGACAACTCTCTTTCCTGGATACGCGATTTGCTCATGATTTGATAAATAGGCTACAGAATACAAAGAAATACAGAAAATATAGTTATTTTGACTTGCGACTATAGTTGACATATTTGCGTGGGGAAGGGGATAGCGGTTAAAGATTGTTTTCTAGTATTCAATTAGTGAAGGAATTGGTTTGGAGCTTGCCACCAAGATGGCAGAGATCTATAGACATTGTGAACATTCGATTCCATATACTCTCATTCCGATGCGCTCGAGTTTTGATTAATTGGTCTAAGGGGAGCAACTCTGATCAGACCTCGTGAAGACGAGGTATTGTTTTCCTTCGCAAATCTTGATCAAGGCCAACGCAATCAGGTAACAGAAATGAGGAGAGAGAGATAATTAATGTTTAACCTCGCGTTCAGCAATGAAATAAGGATTGCCAAGTTGGTGAACGATTATAAGCAGGGTGAATACAATTCTCAAGGTTCGTTTGGCAAGCCACTTGTTGTTCAATGTCATCATATCATAAGAATATTTGATCGCAATCAAAAAAATCGCATAGTTCCAAAGTTTAGTATTCAACATTTTCCCAGGTAACATGATTTTGGTGAAAAGGTAATTTCTTAAGTTAAATTTTAGTTATCAACAATTAAGTCAGAAAAAGGGCTAAAATGAAAATGAAGTACTTCGCGCTATTCGAATTAAGATTCCTAAATATACATTTTAATTAGTCGTCTACTTTGGAGCTTAGTTCCACATAAATTCCCTTTTTTTCAGCATGTATTACAATCTAAATTCAATAAGATGGCTATACTCTGTGATACTTATAATATATCATGCTTGAAATATAATTTTGGAAATCTCTCCATAATACATGTAGTTGTTTCAAGTACTCTGTGAAAACAGTTGTGTGCAGAATTGCACAAAAATGTGTATCAAGAGTACAAAATGTGTGTACGTTTCCTACACAAATTGTGTATCACAGTTACACAGTAATTGTAGATGTTAGATTTTGTTACAGTGCTGTGTACCTCTGGTACTGATACACAGCTGTGTTTGGAGAGTATCGGGGCTCAATTCGCCTAGGGTGACGTCATAAGTTATCAGTGTTTAAGCGGACAAAGGTTATTGAGGCCGTGTAAAGTAATAACACGCTCAGTGTGTATATCGTTTATATCTCGGGTCTGATAACTATTTATATACGCTCCATAGTTAAACCACACGCACATCTACGACCGTATACGACATTATTTACCGTTTTTCGCTTAAACATCAATACTTTTTGACGTCTCCCTATATCCCAAAACATTATTATGGAAAGAATTACTAAGTTATACCAAGCGTGATTTATCATCAACATCACGGAGTAAAAGAGTTCAATTTATTTCAATTTATTTCAATTTACACGCTGAAAAAAAAAAAGGTGGAGCTATCTTGATTTTCGACAGGCTCCAAAGTGGAAGACAAATTAAAATGGACAGACTTTAGCTGACGGTGTCCCACTGTGTTTACTATAAAGTATATCCAGTTTAATTAGTCGTCTACATTGGAGCTTATAAAACAAATCAACGGTTGGTTGGGCATAAGTGGTCTTTCTTGCAGCTATAACAACCCGAAATCTACAAAATGACTACCATTTCACCTTGATATTTATAATATATGTAACGCTTTAAAGAACTTCTAAATATTCTCCGTATAAAACTCCATAATAGTTATTCATGTACCAAGGCTCAAAAGCAAAATTTTATGTTGGAACCTTACTTATCTATTCTGAATCGAGATCATTGTAGTGATTTATATAAGCTATGAACAAGTAGCCATGAACTTCAGATTGAGAAAGGTAGGTATTCCAAAGTACCACCACATAGGCGTTTATGTACTATTTGCAATGCTTGTAAGGTCGAAGACGAATTCTATTTTGAATGAAATGTAATAAATATGATAATTTTCGGGACAAATTTCTATTTAAATGTGATAGCTTGATTGTCAACTTTTCTCAACTCGATATTTCAGGCAAATGTATTTAGCAGTTATCGTGCGAGGATCCAATTATTGTCAAAAGTTTGTTCATTATATGAGCGCACGTGGCAATATGATTAATGGTTCTGCATCTAAACGTGACAAATGTGTTACTGGTACAGGAATGACAGATAATAATACCTAATATACGTTTTTGGTGTTACACACAGAAATTGATATACCCTTTAGTCAGTAAGATCATAAGTTATTGTAAAATGCCATCGAAATTGTTGCTCCTAGCATTACCGTTCCTCGTATCACAACTACATTTCTATTTCGCTTGATTGTATAGCTGCTCGTCGACGGGAGCCGTGATCAGCAAATAAGAATCTTGAACCTTGCATCGAGTGACATTATGTGTTGGAGCTAAGTTACACAATATGACGAATAATTCTCTGAGACTATCTATGAGACTATCTAAGAAGCCTGCATGTCCACATCTCTGTACTGTACTTCTAGCATATATGCATAACAATTTTCTATAATTTACTGATTTGCGGTCACAGCGACCTTGACCGTTTCACCTCAAAATTTAAACGGTTCCTCTTTGCCCCCAAGTTGTTGGTGCAATCCCAATCTAGGTAAACTAAGATGGCGAATCAGGGGAATACCCTGATAAAATATAATATTCCGTGGTATTATATCTGAGTTTACTGAGATTGGTGACAATCCCTGACCTGCAAATGAAAATATCGCAAAGTTTACAAACGTTAACAGACGGAAAGATGAAGAGAAACCATGATCGCGATATACGACCTCGTTTCCCATACGATTGTTCTGATCTTATAAACAGCATCATATACTTTTCGCAATCTTTGAGCGGTTTTCGTTCTTATTAATTTCAGTCTTGTTTGAAGTTATAAATACAGGAACTGTTTTATGTGGAAAAAAACAACTTGGAAAAGCGATAAAATATATTCTGGGAGGAGATTGAAAAATCGATTTAAAACTGAATTGATTCAAAACGTCTTTAGAGGCAGATTGCAGCCGGTTTGAACTTGTAAGGAACCTAGGATTTATTAGCAATCTAATAAGGAAGATTATAGTTTGAGGAAAAAAAGTCATTTTAATTAGAAAAAATGTCTTTGACAAAAATCCAACAGATAAAATGTTCACATATTGGAAATCACAGAATCTATATAGCAGTCATTTATAGGATCAAAGATCTGAATTGTATCCAACAAAATCCACACGGTGTCAAATATTCTGGGCCTCAAGTCCTTAAAGCTGACATGACCTTATTTAATGCACGAATGCACGGCAAAAAAATATTCACAGATTTTAGTTCCAGTTGAATAATACCCGGCGGAACTAATCCGAGTGCCGAGTTCACGTCGCTATTCTGCCAACTTCTCAGCCGAGTACATTTGCCTTCACCGCATATATAAAGCCTGAATCGACTGAGGACCTTGGCAGTCTGAACAGACTCTCGGACAGTCCACATCATATTTATGCTGTTGTTGTTGTCACCAGCACATATTCGGACTGTGAGCATCATATGCTACAACACAATAATTCTCACACAATATAAAGATATCTTGAAAAACCTGGGCAATATAATTAGGGGCAACTGTTCATTCTATTTCATGATTATCAGTTGAGGCTCGATATGGTGCAATTCGATTGCGCTGTGAATTCAGCTTTCTGATACCGACTTCAAAATACTGTAATTCGGAAATTTCATTCCAAAGTAAGAATTGTTATATTTTATGTCTACTAATCAGGCCTGCCCGCACTCAATTGCAAATTCCTAAAGACGGAGGTATAAACTGAAAGGTACATTGATTCTGATTGTCACCCCGTCCATTTTAAACTCATCCATCACTAGTATAGAAATGCGAAATCTCTTAGCATTCTTTGTTGGGAAATCGTGGTGGATGAATGAAGCGAAAATGACCCTTGACCTTTGACTGTCGGTCATTTCTGATCACCTGACTGGTGGGTGGATGCAAAACAGAGGCTTAAAAAAACAGCCGGACATCTAAAAAATTCGAAAAAATGGACCGTACACCCAGGCAAATGGGCCTATATGCACAATATTGGGTCCACTTTGGTCGTGCAGAATCTCGAATTGAACGCTCGTCGACGGCATTTCGGGTAACGTAACTGTCGATCTGATAAAATAAGGTAGATTCGTAGTCTTCCTCACTCAGGTTTGGGTGGGGTACAAAATCACAGGGTCATGGTTTTATAAATATGCAGTCCGTATATATTTGTCTTTGGGGTCATACGACTTCTTGTCAGCAAGTCGGCATCGTTTTTCACTACCCTATTAGTGTTGCGTTTCATTCCCTGGAAGGTAGTTTGTTTATCAGCGGCCGTGCTTTCAGTTGTCAGTGGGTGGGGTCGCAGTATCAGTCAATGGACTGTCAGTGTCCGCCAGTACGCTTTCAGTGTCTGCGTCAGCTTCTCGTCACCCATGTATATGATTTTGGTGTGGCATCATATCGTAGCTTCTGGTGAACGTCGGGATTGCTTTTATAGACCCAACACAGTAATGCCCTGCAAACACCTGTATTACCATCCGAACGCCCTAGTAGTGTAGCTCAGAATCTTTGAATGGTCTAAATGATCACGTGATATCGTATGGAATTGACAATCAACGAAACGTAGTGAAGCGTGTCAATGCCCGACGTTACGCTTTTCACTAGTCTGAACGCCTTAACGCTATATCGTAACGGCTTATCGCTCTATCGCAATGCCATAACGTCATCGCACATACATGCTCAATCTCACGTTCGGCTATTTCTGTATTGGCGGCACTTAGCCTTTCACATAGAACGAAAAAGGGCCTCCCATGAGGAGCGTACGGCAATCACGTAGTGAGCCGTCTACGAAATAGTGCCTTTGATAATCGAGCGATTCGGTCGCATTTTATTGTGTAATGAAGTTAATTGTAATCATAAGAAGACAATGCATTCAATTTATACAAAAATATTTCTATGTTGAATAATAGTAGTTGGTGCCGTGGGGCGGTATTGTCAACCTCACAGGGTGCAGCCATATTGAAGAAAAGTTCCGCCGCAAATTAATTGTGTGCATGCACGAACGTGATCCCGTTTCCACTCCCAGAAATCCGCTAGGTCAGAGATCACTTTCGCAGCTACTGAGTTCTGTGGCTAGACGGACACATTTTTTGAGGATTGGGCATTGACCCTTGATGGAAGTCATGTCATCGCCCAAAACGATATCCTTTTACGGATGTGTCCTCACCTGGGGGTGCCGCTGATACAATTGTAAGTGATGTCATACATAGAAATGACGTCATCATTAGAAGCGGATTTAGGGTTACCACCCACAGAGGCGGTGAAAACCGCGGTCAAATTATGAAAACAGCAGTTCCAGGATATGTTGGCATTACAGTACTCTGGACTGTCCGAAGACGCTTAGGAATAGAGCAGAACGAATGGATGATCATTTCACACGAACAAGAGCGAACATGGTCGAGGATGCGTTTGATACACTTACAATAGCATAGGCGAATTGTAACCGCACCCATCGCGAATCCCACAGCTTTGTTGCCATGTGATGACGTAGGGGATAAATAAAATGTGTAATACACAAAATGCTTGTTGTGTAAACGCAAAATGCTCGTTGCTGTTGTTGTTGCTGTTAATCCTTCTTTCTCTCATTCGATTGCGCCAAGGAGATAAGACATTAGATGCTAGATTTAGTTGGGTGTATGAGTGTAGGAATCTTACTCCTCATCATTAGAGCCGTGCACTGGGCACGATTCACTCAGTGACTCACTCATTTGTACCTAACCCCATCATTCAGTCACATCTAGTTCTGTAACTCCGATAACATGCAGGAGGTGGTAACTTGTCAGGCTAGACTCATCATGCCCTACTGAGCGCAACCTATCGCCCGCGCTATCCCACAACCCTCGTATAAAATGGTGTAGTGACCTTTGCTGGCGACATGTCCTGTAATATCCATTATTCCGAATTTTATCCATTATTCCGAATTTTGTGTTTGTCCAGAATACCATTTTGCATCCACCTCCCAGTAACCTGGCCCGAAGAACCCTCGACGAACGCTTCAATACGAGACCCTGCACAACCCATGTGGACCTAAGATGGTTTATCTAGACCCATTTGACTAGATGTAAAGTCTGTTTTTTCGGATATTCGCCGAGATCTGCGGCCATTCCCGAAATCCTACTTTTCACGTCACTGGAAGTGACCTATTCAAGTGGTCATAGTGACTGAAGGCCAAATGTTGGAGGTCAGATACGTCAGATTTCCCAACCACGAATGCTAAAAGAATTCACCTTTCTATACAACTGGTGGATAGGTCAAAATACTGGACGGGCTGACAATCGCAATAAGGGCTCTCAATTTGTAACTCCGTATTTTGGAATTTGCCATTCCGGTTTGCACAAATAGTCTCCAACAGCAACAGCAAGCCTCGCATTGTCCCCTTGGCACAGTAAACGGTCAACATGGGTTGGCCTGTAGCAGTATCGTCATACCGGGTATCGAAAAAGAGATCGCATGTGGAGTGCATCGTGTAGAGCCTCAAGAATTACCAAAACAGTCGCTTCGTGCGCCCTCTTCGTCGAGTGAGGTAAATTGAAATACAATGCTGTTGAAACTGGTGACGGGACCAACAGGTTTCATTGTGTTGAAGAAATACTGAAAGGTATGTCTAAATCGTGTATATATAGTTGTCAGATTCTTCAGATTTTATTACCCATTTTTTCAGATATATTTATACTGTTTGCGAATGAATGTGATATGATGCTCACAGAGCTCGAATTTTGGCTGGAGACAACGACAACATGAATATGATGTGCACAGTAGGAGTGTCAGTTCAGACTGGCAAGGTCCTCAGTCGATTCAAGCTTTATATATGCGGTGAAGGCAAATGAACTCGGCTGAGAAGTTGGCAGAATAGCGACGTGAAACTCGGCACTCGGATTAGTTCCGCCGGGTATTATTCAACTGGAACTAAAATCTGTGAATATTTTTTTTTTCGCTACCATTCGTGCATTAAATAAGGTCATGTCAGCTTTAAGCCTAGGCATTTTCATGATTCTGTACCTTGTTTGTTTTTCCTTTTTTTGTGGTATACACGCGCTCATCGCGAAACAAGTTGACAAAGTAAATATATGCTTAACACATTTATTTGCAAGTCTGAATTTAACCTACATAATGCCAACAAATAGGTTATTAGGATACCGGTACATTTTGATAACACAGTTAGGAAATAGATTGATACATACATAAAATATACTGGTATAGTAATCAAGTTAGTATATGAAAATTTCTCTGTGCAAATTTACGAGGATACGTAACAAAAATTGTTATATGGTGATAATGAAGATTTCAAAACTGTTAATGTAAAATATATAAATATAATCTGGTATAAGAATATCTGTATACAATATAAATGTTAGAGAAGTTTGAAAACTCAGTTTGAGAAAAAGACAGTCACATGATTGAAATGCCATGGATAGTCATCATGATTTGAGCAGAATATATTATTAAAAAAAATTAAATCAATCACCGATTCACCGGTCTAAATTATAACAAGAAACATTAACATCAACGAACTGAAACTATAAATGCTGCTCGATAGCCAAGAATGAAACTGAGCTATATAATATGGCCTGGGGAATTGTGGGGACTTAAACGTGTTTGAAGAAAGATCTTACCAACGGAAAACAGTCCTCAAAACACCTTACAATTGTAAACATTTTCTCCATATAAACAAATAGCTCGGTCATATAATATTATTTAGTTATTCTTTTCTCTTGCATAATTAATTATTGTGAACGCGTTTGACTTCAATAGCAGTATAACAGAACCCAACAATAAAAGTTTTCCCTTTAGACAGTCTGAACGCTAAATGATGTTTACTACATACTTCTGTAAATCAAAAACTATTTTAACTTCATTGCCCTGGATAATATGGAAGTTATGACAATGCAATAATTCAGTGAAGGCAAGGATACATAGTCATATATTGCATAGTACATAGCACCTAAGACCTCACCCATTTATTATTTATTATTTACATATTCAAGAAAAACAAAGAAATAAAATACTATATAGTATATACCAAATGTTTATATACCCTCACTGGTTATATGCATATGGTATTTCTATATGAAATGTGTAAGCTCAGTCAAATCTGCATTAAGGGACCACCAACGGAAAACAGAAATAGTGGTCGCTTAGGACAGGTGGTCTCTTAAAAAGGGAAGTAAAATAAACAACAAAATTAAGGTGAAGTACATTGTAAACTTAGCATTCATAAATCTTCGATAGTATGCACTCTCACCATGGAGACCCGTATTGCAACATATTTAGCACGCATTAAACTCTCTGTGTTCTTTAATAGCAAAGTGTTAACTGCGATATATATATATCAACTATTCTGTAAGATAAACAGTTTTCACTTGACCCCTGATTCAACATGGAATAGCATTCAGTCATATTGTATCCCAGCTTATTATACCATGGCATTGGACATCATACAATAGATAGATTTTGAGGTTGGCTTGAATATGCATATCAGATTTCACCCATTTGAGTTCAAGCTATTCTCTCTATAAAGGCAAATATGTGATGTGGTAGTAATATCAAATGTTCTCTTTTTCAGGTTCAACGCTCAACATACGGAAGCTACCCAGGTCCTTCCTATTTGACTATTCTTTGAGATGCACCCACTACCATATTTTTATCACTGTATTAATATATATATCTATATATTTTTCGGTAATGGAGTTAATAAGCATGGGCTTTTTGTGAGGTATACTTTGATAATTCCTATTATGTGTTGAATAACTATCGTTATACATACGACTGGGAGACACACTAACGAGCTCTGGCTCATTGTGGACCCACTGATTCAATAAAATTTTCTTTAAACCAATCTGATCATTTCTGCAAACACTCCTTATCATTCTCAAAGGGAATACAATCTTCCCAAGTCTAGGCATCTACAGGCAGCACCTTTTTGTTCCAGATTTTTTTTAATACAACACAGCTGTTATAGGTTCTTCTAAATCTTTAGTTTACAAGCACTGTACCATATTGCTTATCATCGCAATATTTCCTTTTAATATATAAGAGCGATTCAGAGAACACTATTTCTGAACAACTATTCTATATGATCAATGGCAAACTAAATATGCAAAAGTTGGTAATGAACTACACCTAACTGCTTCACGATTATATCATGGAGCTAGGTATTAAGCGGCAGGGGTACTGAATTTAGGTATGGTTTATAGAGTTATTAGACTTCAGTTTCCTCTCTAACTCACACAGCTGACGGGTGTGCTAAAATGAGAATTGTCTGAAACATATTGTTTTAAATCAATAGAAATGAGAAAACTTCAGGGTTTGGGTGCATTACCCCTCTGTCTTTTGACTGGTTGCCGGAGTTGACACACAGCTGTCCACAAAATGGTGACTTCCTTGAGTGTTGAGAATCTATGTTCAAGCTGTCAATGTTTATCACATGTGCAATTATTTCTTTCCTGTAGTTAAAGTGAAAATTGAGTAAAGATGAATTAGAGAAACAATATCCTACGGAGAGAATAATTTGTTATTCGTTCCCAATGCTGTGCTGCTAATGTGAAGTTTTGAGGCAGTTGACTGCTATACAGGAATTGTTTGGGTACCCTTGTGCCTTAACTACATAAATCAACATGGCACAATTGGTGACTGCCTGGATAGTACAGATAATGGTTCATCACAGCCAGCCCTTACATATAATAGACGGTGTGTTAGATTAAATTATCGACTTTATCACTGAGGAGTGAAACATACCTTATTGTTGTAAGTCACTTACGATGATTTTGATTATGCCAAGTTCTAATACGAGGTTAAACCTATCTTAATATCCAATTAATTTTAGGGTAAGGCACAGATATAGTAAATCCTTTAATACTGATTGAGCGATATTCAATCAGCCATTCAGGTTAATTTGATTACTCTCTAAAATTATAAAAATAAGGAAGAAATAATGGATTATCTGCATGATTGCTAATCATTTTGTCAACTTCCGGTTCTAATAAATTGATCACCCTATGATTATATTGTGGGAAAGTAATGACATGAGCAGGGTAAAAAATCACGACTTCAGGAGCATACATCCCAGCCGTCTTTACCTCTAAATATATACTTCATTGTTAAAAAATATACAATTTGTTAAAAAACCATTCTGAGACTATTCCTGAACATGGTGTGTGTGAAAGATACATTGTTGAAGTTTTGGGACTGTCTACTACAACCAATAAATTCTGTGCTCTGATACATGTGTATGTGCAACCTATTGTGTACATATATTGAGACTGAAAATCTAAGTCAGTTTTATATATTCTATAACCCATTACCCATATACAGGCATGAAAATAACACCCACCTGCCTGTGTGAGACAACCTAAAATTGGCAAAAATCTCTGTTGCCCCTTCACTTGTCTGAGGACAACTCCACTTTCCTCCCGGAGAAGGAAACACATCAGGTTACTGTTAAGAGACAAATAAGGCTGAATTAATCTGTAATTAATCTGTTCAACCACAGGAAATTCTTTGAAAATCTGATCAGTGGCTTTTTTTAAACTTCTTTTGCTTTCACACTAACCAAATTTATCCATCATTTTCCGAGTTGAATACAAATTGCATGAAATGAACAATATCTTTTAAAATACTATATTCTGCAAATAAAAACAAGTCATTAAAGTGATCGTAAACCCTCAAGTAAAGTTTCCATCAAATGAAAGACCATTGCAAACAGTGTGGGAAAATATTTATTTTTTACGATTTTATTACACGGAGTAAACTACAATTAAAGCATGGTATTCTATGGTGGTCTGTTGCAATCATATTTAGGTCCAGTGACGGCACACTGCCTTAATACATATATTTCAAACGTTGTATGCACTTCCAGTGCTTGATTCAAGCTTAAGGTGTGTATACTTTGAGTTTCAACACAGACTCGCTGTTCCAATGTGCATGTTTCACCAAAATCTGGGAGATGCTGACTCATGAGTGTTGAATCTTGCATCTAATTTCCCAAATTTTGGAACATGCACATTGGAACAGTGAGTCTGTGCTGAAACTCAAAGTATACATACCTTAAGCTTGAATCAAGCATTGGCAAGTACATACAAAGTTTGAAACATATGTATTAAGGCAGTGTGACGTGACTGGACCTAAATATGATTGCAGCAGATCACCATAGAATACCATGCTTTAATTGCAGTTTATTCTGTGTAATAAAATCGTAGACAATTACGATAAATATTTTCCGACACTGTTCGCAATGGTCTTTCATTTGATGGAAACTTTACTTGAGGGTTTACGATCATTTTAAGGAACTCTAACACATGGCTTCAGTAAATTATTTTGACGAAACTTTAAAAGGCAAATGTGTAAAAAAAAATCCCTGCAATGTCCGCAATAAAAAGGATTAACGCACCACTAAAAAAATGGTGCCTGTGAAGCTCATCATTTATTATATCCAGCCTAAACACTTACCCATAGTGTCAACTGGAGATCTGAATCAATTTGACCTCTATACTGTATTTCAGCTCCCATGACAAAAAATAGTACTACATTAATGATACCTGAAATATAGAATATGATATCAACATGATTGTGATCTTGGGACTTAATCTTTTCTTTTCATATACAGATATGGCCAGAAGTTGTGACATTAATGGATAATTCATAGTCATAAACTGTGTCCAATTACTTGTACAGCAACACTTAATTTCTCTTCTTGTGTATGTCTTCAGAAGCTTGACCACTGTAAACAAATAGCACGGCCAATTTACCCAAACCAGTAGCCAAACCCGGAAAATTGGGCGCCTGCAATGAGAAAAGAATACAGTTCACCAAATAAGTTCATAAGGCATCAAACCCTATCCTTCAAGTCCAGTAAGGAAGATATAGATCTAGAAGGCACAGAAATATTCAAGATATGAAGGGTGGTAAAGATGGTGAGATGGTATAGATGTCAAAGTTGGTGAAGATGTACTAAACTTGGTAAGGGAATGGTAAAGATGTAATTTTAAACTGCTGAAGATTGTAAAGTTGGCCAAGGGGATAATCGATAGAGAAGTTGGTTCAGATGGTGGAGTTGGTAGGGAGATGGTTAAGATATACAAGTTGGTAAAGTGGGCGAAGTTGGCAAGGAGAAGGTGAAAATGTAAAAGTCGATGAATATGGTTGGCAAATGTAAAGCTGGTAAAGTTGATAAGGAGATTGTCCAATGTAAAAAATGTAAACAAGTTGGCAATGATAAATGCAGTCGGTAAGGAGACAGTAAAGGTGTAAACATTGACAGTGCAAATGGCACATTTGGTAAGAAGGTATGACAAGAGAAAATGGCGAAGAGGGTCAAGTTGGCAAGATGGCACAGTTGGCAGACATGATGAGCTAGATGAGAAGAAAATGAATTAGGTTCATTAAGATGGTCAATTGCCAAAGAAAGTCAGAATGTAAAAGTTGGTTAAGCTGGTAAAGTTGGTGAGAAGATATTAAGCATGTCAAGGTTGGTTGATGATTAGGTTGACAGGGAAACAGTCAAAATATAAAGTTGGTAAGATGGTAAACTGGCAAGGAGATGGTGAGGATGTAAAAAATGGTTAAGATAGTGAGGTGGGTAGCCTTTGGTCAAGATGTGAATCTTGGAAACGAGAGAGTGACAATGTAAACGTCAGCGAAGACAGGAACTACCCTTTAGCTGTGGAAATTAGTAACGCTTGTAGAGTTGGTATATCTGGTACAGTTGGTAAACATAATGAAGTTGGTGAGGAAATAGTAAAGATGTGAAAGTTCTTGGAGATGGTGAAATTGGTAAGCAGATATTATATTACGGATGTAAAAATTGATAAAGATGGTATGTATGATAGTATTTGACAACTGTCCACTTTGAAAATGTGTCACCATTGGTAAAGATGGGAAAGTTGATGAAGAGATAGTTATGATTTATATATTTGTGAGGATAGCGCAGTTGAACAAGGTGGAAAGTCTGGTAAACCGTAAAGGAGACGTAAATATGTCAAAATTGGAAAAGTTGGTAAGGAGATGTAAAAGATTATGAACGATGGTGAACTTGTTAAGGAGGTGGAAAGTCTGGTAAACCGTAAAGGAGACGTAAATATGTCAAAATTGGAAAAGTTGGTAAGGAGATGTAAAAGATTATGAACGATGGTGAACTTGTTAAGGAGATGCCTAAACGTAAGGTTGATAAAGCTGGTAAACTGTAAGGAATACAGTAAAGATGTCAAAGTTGGTGAAGATAATGGTAAAGTTGGTAAAGAGATAGGAGTTGGATCGCAACTGACACTATATCGGAGTGTCACTGGATCGGAACTGGCGACGAAATTGTATGAAGAGAGTTCAAATGTTAAAGATAGTAAATATGGTAAAGTTGGCAGGAAGACTTTGGTAATAATAATACATATTGATAGAAATTGTCAACCAAAGTAGTTCGACTGAACATAACAAAACTGTACATATATACTTACATATATAAAGAAGTCGCCAAGTAAAACGCCATAGAAGAGCCACAATCCACTACATACAAGTCCACCAAATAACATAGCTAGGGACATATCCGCAGTACTCTTCTGGCGAACACAGTCAATCTGAAGAAACACGTCAGATTAAAGCACAAGAATCAGCACAATTCATTGTTCAATCACCATTGTTTTCTATGTATCAGGGATTATTGTCACTCACAATTGAAATTCGCTTTGGAGGCATATATTCTTCCCGGGAAATCTGTGATGATTAAATGTAACGAAGCTGAAATGCAAAAGTTTCAATTTTCCAATTTTTGTAATTTTATGACGTCATGAGTGTAACAACCTTGAGTGTGACATTAAGCCAAATGCCCCCCTCCCCCGGACACCAGATGGCACGAATGATAAGTGTGGCAACAAGGTAGTGAGCCTAGATGAGGTCGCTGATTGTTGCACATCAGTACATAATCAAGAGGAAGTAGTCACTTGGCCCTCTTCTCCAGCAAAGCGTTAGGCTGCTTATTTTTTATTATTTGAATGAACCTACACAGCAACCAATGTGGGAAATATTTTGTGTATGTGGGAAGTTATTTCAAAACTATCAACACGCGCTTTATAAAATTTCTTTGCATTGCACCAAACCGGGATCAATTTATTACATACTCTAATAAACTCAACAGACTCTCGAATTGCGATATATATACGAGATTATTTCCACTGAAATCCTGGATGTCCCATTGGGAATTATTTACAAACGACCACTTACACTTTGCTCTATATCCATGTGGTCCAGGGAATAACGAGGCGTGACTTTCAAATGATATGTTTTGTTCTTCAAATCGTTACTACCTCGGAAACACTTGCTACACAAACAGAAAATTTCTATTACATTACAATTAGTTATGAGACTACAGGCTGAGTTTTGTTGACAGCTGTCTTCCATTTCTGCCTTACAATGAGACAATTAAGTGTAGGGTACTCACAATCTCTATGATGGGTGTGGTCAAGAGGACAGTGGTCATCACACAGAGAATGAGGCCAAGCTGGTAGGTTACTCTGTCCATGGACTGGACGAAGGTGGTCAGATAGTACCACAATACCACGATCCACAATACCCCAACCACCAACTGGAACACTGGACTCCACTAGTAAAATAAATGGTTATGATTGTGGGCCCTATTTTGCTAAACTACGACAAAACACCACGTGAATAGATGGCACTGTGATTTGAAACAGTTTCATACGGACTCCTCCGGTGAAAAGATGGCACTTTCGCATGGAAGAGCATAACATCCGGGCTACTAACTGCATATTTAGATAAAGCGGTCATTTTGGCACGTATCGATGCATTTGGATCGGGTATTTTGAGGTAAAAGAAATTTGATACCGTACATTATTATTCCAATTACCGAAGGGCGCGTTTGAAGATTGTGAGCTATATAGAATTAAAACCATCATCGCGAGCCAGTGTATCGATCGATCTGTTAGGATCGATACACTGGCTTGGTTAGTTATACATAGCAGTTCTGGATAAAAATAAATCCTGGAATTTCTCCTAAATTAAACCAAGCAGTGAACCCGCTAAGCTAGCTGATTACGCCATTTCGCTCGCGAGGTATGAGATGTGACAGGCTTGAATTTCATTGCTGGCCAACGTACTTTCATGTCGGGCTAAAATCGACATCGAAAGTCAAAGCAAAAACCGCAGGCTTGGGATACCGACATGCTCATTTAAAACAAGCGCGGGGAATGAAATGTACGAAATTGTATAATAGAGGCAACGACTCAACGAATGTCCAGGTAAACCCTCTCCGAGAATTTAGGATTTACCTGAACTTGTGAAGATGAATTTACCCACTCGAACTATAAGAGGCTGAATGTGAACCTGGCTTTTAACTCACTGTTCTAGCCTAACAGTAGGCCTTGCCAAATATTTCTACGATAGTTTATTGCCTATGCAGATTTATGAAGCTGACTGCAAACTTGATCGGTCTTCGACTGTTTTCAGCCCCTGTTCTGTCCTAATAGAACATAAGGGCGACATAGACTATACTAGGTCGCAGTCAAGCCGAGAGACCACAGCCAGGCCGTTAGTCCACCGTATACGACGACTCCGTAGGATCGGAGAAAGGCTGCAGTCAAGTCGGGAGGCTGAAGCCGGGCCGTGACTCCGTCGTATACGAATCCGTGGATCCGGAGAACGGCCGCAGTCAAGCCGCAAGGCCGTAGTCAAGCCAGGAGGCCACAGCCAGACCGTGGTTCCGCCGTAGACGAAACCGTGGGGCCGGAGAAAGTCCACAGTCAAGCCAGGAGACCGCAGCCAGGCCGTGGGTCCGCCGTATGCGAAGGCGAGGGGAGTGTGAAAGGCCACAGTCAAGCCCGAAGGTCGGAACCAGGCCGTGGGTCCGCCGTATAAGATCCGTGAGGCCAGAGAAGGGCTGCAACCTATACTAACTTTGGTGGATAGAAGATCCTGATGGGACGCGACAGCTGTGGCCTCAATCCAACGACAAGGAAGGGGGAATTGAGGGAGGCCACAGGCCGCTCCTATACGTACGACTCGCGTATATTAGAGCTTCCTAACGCAAACGTAACTGTAAATATATTAACTTTGTATTCTTTAATGATAAGTATTACTACATGTAGTTCTGCATACAGATACTTTTTTCAGGCATTTTGCACCAATGCGGTTCACATTCTCTTATGTACATCGCGTCTTTGCAAAAATACACCACTGGATATCTTTATATCTGTCATCGTTGCGGGTTGTTATCTCCCCTGGCTCCTAATCTCTAATAGTGACGGGGTACCTTCAGCGAAAACCAGGGCCAGTGACAAGTCGATTCCAGTAATTTTGAATAATTGTTTTCGTCACCTAACCTCGCTCTACGGCACACGTTACACAAAAACTGATTGCAACAGTGGAACTGGCTTGATCTACAAGGGAAGAACAACTTCCTGCAAGTGATGGGAGACTGAGACGAAAATACGATACCATTAGTACCGAGATACTATGGTGACGCAGAGACAAGGGACCGTATCTAGGCCCCGGGTACTCGTGAAGATGAAAGTTCTACCAAAGATAGAATCACCCAGCCAGGCAATCATAACGACCAAGGGAGACGGGACCCTGGGGCTTTCATAATCGCCTTCATTGCGGTCTACGACTGTTGTTGTGGAGATTAAGACACCGGAGATCATTCGTATGTTATTAGACGGCCTTAATGGAGGCGAGAATGCAGATCGGTTGGCACTCTCGGCGACGTCAGCAAAATGAGGTTCTACCAGAACGGAGACAGGCACTTGTACATCTTAGCCCAGAATCCGCGACATTTCAGTAAGCGATATTTCGGAACGCAACATTTCAGCCCAAAGTGAAGGGTAAGACATTTCGGCACGCGACAATTCGGCATCTTGCTTTTTCGAGACTTAATTAAACGAGAATATAGATTTTCACATTTTTTTAACATATGTTTAACATATAAACAGATCATTTTAAGGGTTACCAAGTATTATCAAATACTTTGTATACATGTTATTACTAGTAAAATACCCCATCAATCAACTAACTGCATATGTGAATAAAGTTGCCGAAAAGTTACAGATAATCGCTGTCAGAGAACCTACAACTTGGTAACAATTAGATCATGCAGAATGGTCCGTTTATATGTTAACCATATGTTGAAAAAAGAATGTGAAATCTCCATTTTTAGCAAAATTTGGCCTGAAAAAAGGGAAGAAATACCCTCACTTTGTGCCAAAATGTCGCTTGCCGAAATTTCCTGACGCGCCGGAAAGTAGCTCCAAGACACTTTAGCCCGTGAGCAGTTTTCAAGTCCTCAAGGCCTGGCAATGTCATCCTAAGACCTTAGATGAGGCAGTCCATGAAAAGTTGGAGGTGAAAGTGTTTCAAGATCATCAACGGCGATGCTCAGAGCCTACAGCTAGGTTGGATGCGTGGAAAGATGTTCCTCCAGGTCCTGAGGAAGATGAAGCCAGACACGCCTGTTTACGGGCGGGAATCGCTGCTATCATGAAGGAGATTATATGCAGAACTCGGGCTCTGCAATGCGCCGGGAGCGGATGATGGAGGCAGTGCTGGCCAGCCTACATATGAGACGTGCTTGATAAACTTAAGATGATTTGATCGTATTTGGAAGCGCGTTTCAGGAAATGCCCAGAAATCTGGGAATGGTGTTTCAGCGACTGCGAGTCCATGGACTGAAGTTGAAGCCATCTAAAAGTCGCAGCCAGAAAGGTAGCCTACCTAGGACATTTGATATTTGGTGACGGAATCGAGACCACATCCGCGAAGGTTGACGCAGTGAGAGAATGGCCAGTTCCCGACTCGCAGACAGAAGTAAGGAGTTTCATAGGGCTCTGCAGCTATTACAGAAGGTTTGTCCAGGATTTTGCGACCATAGCTGCGCCCTTACATCAGCTCTCACAGAAGGAGAAGAGCTTTGTGTGGACCGACGAATGCTAGGCTTCATTTGAGACATTGAAGTAGAGTATGACAATAGCCCTTTCGGAATTCAAGCAGCCGTTCATCTTGGACACTGAAACCGGTAGATCTGAGCCGTAGTGTGTCATATAACAGACGGACACGAGAAAGCGATGGTCAATGACAGCAACCAAGGCAGAAAGGCGTATTGCATGACCAGGCGTGAGCTGCTGTTTGACGTCCACTTTCTAAGTCCTTCCTGTTGAGAACAGAACGCGGATCCCTGCGGTGGCTAGTGAGGTTTAAGGAACCAGAAGGACAGCTGAAGTGGCAGCCAGTAGAGCTGTGGATCCTGACTTGCGTCCAAGAGATTGAGTGAATGAAAGGAATTACGAAACATGCAGTCGCAGGAAGCAGCCTGGTAAGAGGGCCAGGGGACAGCAGTATGGGTTGATGACCGGATGTCACGGGGGACGGATTGCGGTAAAACTTATGAGCCTCCAACTTTGAAGAAGCAGGGAAACGTATACATCACTGTCATCTGAGACTACTTCACCAAGTAGGTGGAGGCCACGGCACATCCTAACCAGTAGGTCGACACAGGGCCCGGGTCGTAATAGACTTGTAAGTGAGCGGGAAGACAGTTCAAATCGCCTCTTCCAGGGCCTATGCCGGATCCTTGGGATGAAGAAAACCAGAATGTCTACTACGCCCAATCCAACAGGGTGGTAGAGCCAAGCAACCGAACCTTGGAACACATGCTTCATCCCAGCTCAGTGCGTAATACAGGAAAGTGGGATGTTCGGATCTCCCTGACGCGGATGGCATACCGGGCGGCCGCCCACGAAACGACAGGCTACTTTCTGAATATGTTCAGTGTTATATCATGAAATGTTTAGCAAACAATTAGGATTGCAAGACCACTTTCTATGCATAACGAGAAATTATGAAAAAAATAATAATTATGTAGGAAAGAGAAATACAATTTAAAAAAAAATCGAAACACAGATACACAATATAGTTACCAATACCATGCAATTTTCAATATTGTATATGTGAGATGTACTACATTTAGATATGACTTAAAGGGACAAATACAATTTAGCAATCATATAACATATATGTTTAATGTTACTACAGTAGAATATAAAAGCTAAATTCATGAAACTTGAGGGTGAAGCGCGAGGTTGATGACGTGACGTGACGATGACGTCACGGAAGGCATCACTTCCGGGTCAAAGGGCACTTCCAGGTCAAAAGTCATGTCCGAGTCAAATGTCACTTCCTGGGCCCAGCAAGAGTTATCTGTCCCTAAAGAGTATACTGTTCATAGATCGCCATGGCTATTAATAGCTGCTGTCACAATACGATCCCAAAAGGTAGGTTCTTCCTCACTCAGGCTTGCCTGGGACGTAGCCTGACTATCTGAGATCAAGCTCTCTATATCAGTAGATAGACTCTCAGCAGTCTCTGTTTTTTTCAGTCGGCAGACTCTCAGAATCAGCTGGCACATCCTCAGCATCTGCATTGTTTTCTTGTGCCTGGTGTCACAGTATTGCGTTAAGGCATTGATACGGGAGTTAAGGCGTTAAGATAGAGCGTTAAGGCGTTGAGACGGACGTTAAGGCGTAACGACGGGCGTTGACGGGCGTCACTGCATTTCGATGAATCAGTGTCAATTCCATGGAATATCTAGAAAAATCAGAGCTTCTGAGCTATTTCACCAGGGCGTTGAAGCATTAAGCTGAGCGTTGGAGGGCTTTACTGTCCATAAAAGCAATCGTATACCAAAAACCTGCAGTCGACATTCAACCGTCAACATGTGTAATACTTACGATATGATGCCACATCAGAAGAATATACATGGGATTGAAGATACCGACGCACAAGAAGCCGATGCAGATGCTGAGAATATGCCACCTGATTATTCTGAGAGTCCACCAAGACAGAGACTGCTGATAATCTATCTACTGATATACAGAGCTTGATCGTCAGTCTACGTCCTAGGAAAGCCTGAGTGAGGAAGAATTAACCTACCTTTTGAAATCGTATTGTGACAACTATTAATACTCATGCTGCAGCGATCGAGGACGCCGGACAGGATAACTTACAACGGGCGTACATCCGATTGCGCCCCTGCATCAGGAAAACAGCCAATCCGGTATACCCTGCTACCTCTTGAAATGAAAAACGACCCGACACACAGGTCCATCATGAAGACCAAGGGTCACTTGGAAGACAATTTGGGGCTACCACACACCGAGACCCAACAAAATGCGATCAAAATGCACAAATAGCTGTTCCGGGACATTTGCCGCTACAGTATCCTGATTTGCCCGACGACGATTAGAACAAACGGATCAGAGCGAGCATGGCCGAAATGGCGGCTTCGGATTGGACAAGAGCAGCCGATAATACATCAAATGGGTAAGAACGAATATGACAGATGCAGCCCCAAATGGCGGCTTCTGATTGGACAAAAGCATACTTGAATTGTAAGACATACCAAATGCGGCTCCCCGCGCATGGGTATGATGGGATGGAAGGGATAATAAACTATGTGGCAACTTGTGAACATGGTGATGTGTCTTTCTCTCAACTGTCCGCATCATGCCATTTAGATATTATGGGACTAGGTATAGAAGACGTTAGAGTGTTCAGCAACACCACCATCACCACAACCACCACCACAAACATTCAGCACTACCACCACCACAACAAACATCCATCACAACCAGCACCACGACACACCACCACCACACATACACACCACCGCCACACACCACCACGCACACACACACACAAATGCAATCATTCAAGCTGTAATATGAAGACCTACATATTGAAGAGGGTATAATTGTGCAACATTGTAACGATCGAGCAACAATGCTTTTGCAACATTGTAAAGGTCGCCAATACATTGTTGAGCGCTCGTTACAATGTTGTCCATTAGCTTACTTGAAAATGCGTTTCCAGTGAAAAAATCTACATTAGGAAAACACTTTTCTTTAAGAGAAACTACATTAGGAACATCGTCCTACAGAGAATTGACAAAACTCCCTCTTATGGGAGACGTAGAAACGCTTTGAGGACCGATTTCTGGACCTCAGAACAACATCGGTCCTCGGAACGATAGTAAGAATTCACGCTCTGGGCCTCTAATTACGTCTTTTGTGTGCACACACAAACACACACACCACCACCACAAACACCCACTCACGCACACACAAGTAGCCAGATCGAACATGGCCCGGTGCAGAGCGGTGACGTCAATGGGGGACCACCAATCTCAACATGTTTTATTACGCGGTATGAATGGATTGATACATACACCTTGTCGACATGTTAGTATTACATAATAGCATGGTACAATCTCTCACAAAAGGTGAAAAAAACTGTTATGCTGGGGCGGTGAGGCATTAGCTTAAGGTGTTAAGATAGGCATTGAGGCGTTACTGTAAAACACTCCACAAAGGCCATAGGATAAATATACTGGGTTTTCGCTTTCTCTACTACTAAGGGGCAACTGGATTACTTCCCTTGATTAATTGGGCTGTGTTGTTTTCCGAAATTGGGAGACTACACCATCTCAACAACAACAACATTCCCATTTCTACAACTCACCGCATTTATTTCCGGGAAAAGTTTACATGCACTCACCTATGACTTGATCGAGCTGGAGGAGCGCGCTTCACGTGGATACCCCACACGACCCAGTACGCCAACTATTGGCCCACCCCAGCCCCAAAACGTCCACCCCAGTTCCTTTTCTCCAAAATTGCCTACCTGCTCATGCACACCATTGCGCTACTTTCACTTCGCACCAGTCTAGTCGAACGCTCCTTCACGAGTGCTTCGAACACCTCACACGACCCATTCGAACCAATATTAGGCCACCTCGACCCTAAAATGTCCAACTCCGATCTGACTGTGACTTGTATGCTCAGGCCGGGAATTGTGGCAAAGTCAACCCATGGCCACGAGACCCCTCCCATCGTATTCTACAGTGCCAGACAGAGCAAATGTCCATGAGTGGGTTCGCCATTGAGCCTAACATTGAAATAACTGAATCATCATACAGTCTTCTTTAGGAGCAGACAACTCTTGCTGAGCCGTCACGTGACCGGAAGTGCCCTTTTGACAAGGGAAGTGATGTCCCCGGAAGTGACCTCATCCGTGACGTCATCGCCACATCACGTCTTGTGACGTCATCACCCTCACGCTTCACCCTCAATTTTTATAATGAATTTAGCCTTTATATACTACTTACCACTTTTATGAGAGAGCTTTGTTAGAACCATATCACAGACTTTGACGATGTTCTTCAGAGCAGTTTATTAGGCTTGGCTGTTTTTGATTTAGTCTGTCATGTATGACTGCAATCAGATGCAGTAGACTTAGCCATTTTCATTTCTTGGTTGAATGGTTTCCTACATGTAGTCACCTAAATGTATTTGGCTTACATGAGGGAAAGACCATTTGGCGTAAACGGCTTCAAAATAGATAGTATTTTGCTTCCAGTACAGCATAATACAGGGTCATTTTTTAACCTAAGCTATCTGGAATTTTCCCACCACTCACACCTAACATTTCTTTACCATGTTTACGCACACGTCGCGTTTAGACTAAATATGATATCAGAACGAGTATTCATCCACTCAAGGCAATTCCATACAGGATAGAGATAGTTATGGTGCTGATATTGTATTTGTGACCTATATATGAACAGATGTCAGTCGTATATGTTATAACATGTGTAACAGTTTTTATAGGAATTGAAATTGTTGGTTTTATTAAACCTCATCGTCTCCGGTCCAGATATTTTCTGGGTTGACAGTGTGTTTTTACGTATATTCATATTGTTTGAACCAAAACAAATATCACTTCAGTGAACACAACAAATTATACTCTTATTTTTTGGTTCTCCTCTATTCTGCCATAAAGACACGCCTTGCGTCTCAGGTGTAGTTAAGCCATTATCTTTGCTGTTCCTGTCTGACCCATCAAATGTAGAGCCTACATATCACTTCCTGATCTCCAAGTATAATTAAACATCTAAGGTGTTGGATTGAAACACGTTAGCTTTGGAGTAGTTTTTTGGAACTGCATATAGATGTGGATATAGTTAAAGACGGGATTATATCTCCTGTACTAAAGGTCCTGGGCATATGCTTACCTTTGAACGACATACCCAGATGTAAACAAGGGAATAGAACATATTCAAAAAAGCACCAACTATGTTGAGAAAGAGGATCACTGAGTTATTGATGAGTATTCCATAGTATATACACATGAGGCTGCTGAAAAATACAATATAGAGTTTCTGTATCGCAGTATTAATGTTAACTAGAGGTTCGACCTTTATGCATGTTCATATAATGTAGGACTACTTTGCAAAGACTGGTCATAAATTATCAAAATACATTTCCCATTGAAGGAAACTTCCCATATTGCAAAACTCTAGTTGAAAGATACATCTACACTAAAAATATTATATCTATTTCATCTTTTTATGTTCACAATTACTTTGATGACAGGCAATTTGGAAGATGAGTTTAAAGCTCCACAGTTAAACTTGAGTCAATAAAAAAAATGGGGATTTTATAGTTTTGAAATATTGGAAACACATCCTTATTCAGAAATGAAAAGACTACCAAAAACAGAAATTCAAATTATTGTCTTCAAAGTCAGTATTTAGTCATGCAGCTTCAAATAATTGTAATTACGTATATAGTTTTTTTCATGGATTGCATGCAAGCAAAATTCCAAGCTCAAGAATGGCAAACTAAATTTAATTAAAATTTTAATTTAAAAATCAAATGAAATATGAAGTTAAATGATAATAAGAAATCTTACTTCACTCCACCAAGAAGAAAGAAATAATAAGGTACCCCTCTTGTGTTCCCTGTTTTGTACATGTGCCAGCATGGTGGTCTGTTCAAGGAAAGCAACTACAAATTATCAAATCTGTTAAACACTTGTGTACTATCATAGACCTGTTGTATCATAAGCCATATCATAGACATGTCGTATCAGAGACCTATTTTATCGTAGACATGTCATATCGAAGACCTGTTGTGTCATAGTCCTGTCATATCATAGACATGTCATACCGGTATCATATAGGCCTTTCATATCATAGGCATGTCATATCATAGACCTGTTGTATCACAGACATTTCATATCATAAACATGTCGTATCATAGACCTGTTGTTTCACAGGTCTACCTGACATTTCATAGACCTGTCGCATCATAGACCTATCATAGACCTGTCGTATCATCGACCCATTATATCATAGACCTAGTCATATCATAGACCTGTCATATCATAGACCTGCCAATAGACCTGTCATAACATGATATGTCATTTCACCATACACTCATCATATCATAAACCTGTCATATCATGGACATGTCATACCATATACATGTTGTATCATAGACATGTCAGTATCATGGACCTGTCGTATCATAGACCCGGTATATCATGGGCCTGTCGTATCATAGATCTGTCATATCATAGACCTTTTATACCACAGACCTGACATGTCATAGATCGGTCATATTATAGACCTCTCATACCATAGACCTGTTATATCTTAGACATATGTCATATCACATACATGATGAACATCATAGAGATGTCGTATCATAGACCTGTCGTTTCATAGACCTGTCGTATCATAGACCTATCATAGACCTGTCATATCATAGACCTGCCAATAGACAAGTCATATCATATGACATTTCACCATACACTCATCATAACATATAGGCCATCATATCATAGACTCATCATTTTTATAGGCCTGTGGTAGACCCATCATATCATAGGCCTGTCACATCATGGACATGTCATACCATATAACTGTCGTATCATAGACATTTCGTTTTATAGACCTATCATGGACCTGTCGTATCATAACCCCATTATATCATGGGCCTGTCGTATCATAGATCTGTCATATCATAGACTTGTCATAGCATAGACCTTTTATATCACAGATCTGTCATGTCAGACCGGTCATATCCGACCTCTCATATCATAGACCTGTTATATCATAGACATATATATGGTATATCACATACATGTTGAACATCATAGGCATGTCGTACCGTAGACATGTCATATCATAGACCTGTCATATCACAGACAGATTGTATCATAGACCTGTCGCATCATAGACCAGCCCATCATAGACCTGTCATATCAAATACCTGCCATATCATAGACATGTCATATCATAGACTTGTTATATCATAGACATGATGTATCATAGACCTGCCATATCATAGACCTGTTATATCATAGCCATGTCATATCATAGACCTGTCATATCATAGACATGTTATATCATAGCCATGTCATATCATAGACCTGTCATATCATAGACATGTTATATCATAGCCATGTCATATCATAGACCTGTCATATCATAGACATGTTATATCATAGCCATGTCATAGCATAGACCTGTCATATCATAGACATGTTATATCATAGCCATGTCATATCATAGACCTGTCATATCATAGGCATGTTATATCATAGCCATGTCATATCATAGACATGTTATATCATAGCCATGTCATATCATAGACTTGTTATATCATAGACATGTTATATCATAGCCATGTCATATCATAGACCTGTCATATCATAGACATGTTATATCATAGCCATGTCATATCATAGACCTGTCATATCATAGACATGTTATATTATAGACCTGTCATATCATAGACTTGTTATATCATAGACATGATGTATCATAGACCTGTCATATCATAGACCTGTCATATCATAGCCATGTTATATCATAGCCATGTCATATCATAGACCTGTCATATCATAGACATGTTATATCATAGCCATGTCATATCATAGACCTGTCATATCATAGACATGTTATATCATAGCCATGTCATATCATAGACCTGCCATATAATAGACCTGTCATATCATAGACCTGTCATGTCCTGGGCATGTCGTATCATAGACCTGTCATATCATAGGCTTGCATATCAGACCTGCCATGTCACAGACTTGCCATATGATAGACACCATAGACATGTCATATCATAGACCTGTTATATCATAGATATGTCATATCATAGACCTGTCATATCAAATCATAAACATATCATAGACCTGTTAATCAGAGACCTGTCATATCATATCATAGACCTGTTATATCATAGACCTGTTATATCATAGACCTGCCATATCATATCATATCATAGACCTGTCATATCATAGACCTGTCGTACCATAGACCTGTCATATCATAGACCTGTCATATCATAGAATTGCATATCAGACCTGCCATGTCACAGACTTGCCATATGATAGACACCATAGACATGTCATATCATAGACCCGTTATATCATAGATATGTCATATCATAGACCTGTCATATCAAATCATAAACATATCATAGACCTGTTAATCAGAGACCTGTCATATCATATCATAGACCTGTAATATCATAGACCTGTTATATCATAGACCTGTTATATCATAGACCTGCCATATCATATCATAGCATAGACCTGTCATATCATAGACCTTCCATATCATAGACCTGTCATACCATAGACCTGTCATATCATAGACATGTCGTACCATAGACCTGTCATATCATAGACTTGCATATCAGACCTGCCATGTCACAGACTTGCCATATGATAGACACCATAGACATGTCATGTCATAGACCTGTTATATCATAGATATGTCATATCATAGACCTGTCATATCATAGACCTGTCATATCATAGACTTGCATATCAGACCTGCCATGTCACAGACTTTCCATATGATAGACACCATAGACATGTCATGTCATAGACCTGTTATATCATAGATATGTCATATCATAGACCTGTCATATCAAATCATAAACATATCATAGACCTGTTAATCAGAGGCCTGTCATATCATATCATAGACCTGTTATATCATAGACCTGTTATATCATAGACCTGTTATATCATAGACCTGTTATATCATAGACCTGCCATATCATATCATAGCATAGGCCTGTCATATCATAGACCTTCCATATCATAGACCTGTCATACCATAGACCTGTCATATCATAGACATGTCGTACCATAGACCTGTCATATCATAGACTTGCATATCAGACCTGCCATGTCACAGACTTGCCATATGATAGACACCATAGACATGTCATGTCATAGACCTGTTATATCATAGATATGTCATATCATAGACCTGTCATATCATAGACCTGTCATATCATAGACTTGCATATCAGACCTGCCATGTCACAGACTTGCCATATGATAGACACCATAGACATGTCATGTCATAGACCTGTTATATCATAGATATGTCATATCATAGACCTGTCATATCAAATCATAAACATATCATAGACCTGTTAATCAGAGGCCTGTCATATCATATCATAGACCTGTTATATCATAGACCTGTTATATCATAGACCTGTTATATCATAGACCTGCCATATCACATCATATGACAGACCTGTCATATCATAGACCTGCCATATCATAGACCTGTCATATCATAGACCTGTCATTACAAGCGTCTAGTCCGTCATTCATAATCCAGCCGTCGTCCATTAGAGAATATCCGCGTCCATAATCCAAAGACCTATTCCATTTCCATATAACAGTATTAGCACCAAATTCAAAAAGACAAAAGTATACATAAACATAGGCTTGTTTCCTGCAAGAGAGAAGCGGTCAACAGTTTTCAATGATGCCGGCAAGACATCATGATGTTCCAAAATATCAAATCCGTATCGCTGATCAGTATTCTTAATGACCTGTCATATCATAGACCTGTCATATCATAGACATGTCGTACCATAGACCTGTCATATCATAGACCTCTCAGATCATAGACCTGTCATATCATATCTTGATGGTTGCCTGAACTTTCAAACCTTCGGGAAAATAAGTTTCTGACATTGTTTATACCACGGGCCATAAGATAAGATAAAATGTGTTGACCAAGATATACAGCCTTTGCGGACCGGCAATACAGTCAACACTTATAGAACATCAATAAACTAATTGTCTTTATGGTACCTGCCACAGATAACAGGCATTCACTGTAATCTTAGGTTTCACACATGACATGTATGCTACAGCCTAGCCCATCGTTAATTGAATTAAATTCAGCGCTGCGCGGCCCGATTCAGCCAGGCGCATCGCCCGTAAAGTTGACCCCAAATGTTGAATATGGAGTTGAACTCACTGTTCGCCTGATAATTTTGCATTGCTTTCGCAACTGCGGTCGTATACTCACATGCCCGTAGCAAACATAACCAGCGTGGCGATCTGTGTCACCACTTCGATAGCGGCAAACATATTCATCTCTGAGATAACGATGTTAACTGTTCAATCAACAGATCACCGCTGAATGATAGCTCACCGACTGTGCTCAATCTATCTGTCAATCTAACGGGAAACACCTGGGAGACTCCGCCTCGACGAAAATAGCCTGGACGAGGCCATCTGGAAGAGGTGGGAATCAATGATACCGGTACGTACTTTAACGGAATTTAGTTTAAACCCTAAAAATATTTCTAAATACAACACTGTGCGATCCTTTATGAACATTGATGAATGGTAAAACCTAATCGGATTTTATAGCATTCCCTTGTATTTGCGAATGTTGGCACTACGACCGTTCCACTTACCCCCCCCCCCCTTTTCTGCGAAATATGAACGCTTCCAACTTAAAGTTCAACCGGATCTTTGAGCTGCGCATGCTCATCGATTGAGGGAAATCCTAGAAGAACGAAGAGAAAGTTGTGAAATAATTTCGTTCCTCATTTTCTACAAACTAACTCGAAATCGAGTACGTATTTAGATACAAGACACTCATCTGTTATCACCCTTCAACATTTAGAGTTCACATTGACGACGTCATTGTTCATGGTACAATGACGAAGAAATACTGCATCTACGCAACATTTCCTGTGTTGTCAATTCATCTTACAACAACAACAGTTAATTAAGGAATAGCGGATCATAAGGCTTAGCGGCTCACGTGGCCTCTAATGAATGATATTTCTCTAAAAACGTCATTAAAATCGCCTTTTTCGGACTTAATAAATGACCTGTTCAAACTGAACAAATAAATACCAAACATCATGACATCTGTCTATTTTATCGCTGTATCACAAGGCTTACGGCAGGTCTGGTCTGAACTCACGTGACCTGACATGCGTCTGAGAAAACTTCATTTCTGTTTTCACGAGAAGCGTTCTGCAGGCATTTTGAGGATTCATTCACAACTATGTATTTTCAACATCGCCATTAACTAGTTATTTAGCAGACGAAAGCTTTTGAACTTTGCAATAACTAAACCTATTCCATGTTGTGATTATTCAAGTAGTAGCGGATCAATCAGCTCCTGGTGAAAGTGGCGTGGAGTTGTAATTCCATGTAACTATGTTATTAAGAAGTGTGATATTGAGACATCTAGGCAAAGTTAAAGTGATGCTCTGGTCAGAATACCAAAGCGAGAATTAATTTTTCTTGTGTCATTGTTTATTTCTAAGGATAACCCACAGGAGTCCGTCCCATTTACAGGCTCTGACAGTAGGCCAACATACACATGTCTATATTAATAAAAGGATACCGGTATACATAACGTTTAGGTATAGTTGTTACAATATATATATGCCATAACAATTAATAGACCCCAATCAAGAGTAAACATGCTAAAACAATTTTGCGAAGTTCACGCATACATGTAGGCCTGAATGATGTTTTATGTCTAAACATATCGAGACAATTGTCATCTTTTATAATATCATTAAAGTTGTTCGTGGTACTTTATTAAGGGTGATTTTTTTTATGTACGGATATTATTTGACTTCGACGGGATCTAAAAGAAGGGCAACTTATAAAACTGGTATATCCTAAAACTCAGCCGCAATAAAATATATTTAATACTATTGGCAAATTTGTACGATTGTTTGACTTCTAATGTATTTGATTATGTAGCTGTATATCTTTGACATCTTTGACAAATCTTTGCAAACTTTAAAAGATTTCCTGGTCAAAAAGCCAGAAAATTCAATTATTGTTCTTTGTTTATCTATGAAATCTTAAGAAAAGTCCCATGCGTGGTCATAATGTTATTTTGTGTGTTTTTTATTTAAGAACAAAGTTTGATATTTTGTTCATAATCCAGTAGGCCTATACCTAATGGTATGTTACAGTTCTGAACAAGATTATTATCCATATGAACACAATGTATGATTTAGATTTGTCATATATTTTGATATTATCGAGTGATGAGTTGATAATTCTCCGCCAGAGGGCGTGATCTGCTATCCCTGAATTTGATCCGCTACTACCGTAAGAGGGACACTGAGAAAACATTATTGTTCTTATTAAAAGAATGGATGCTGAATACTGAATTGGGTAACGCTGTGAAGCAGAACAAAATCCTTGATAATGACATGAAGTTGATGATTCTACTGACGAGAGAAAGGACGCAAGAAAGGTTTATTTGGAAAGTGATCCGGTACCCCTTGACTAACTGAACAACAAATTATTCCGAGACCAGCCTAGCCAAGTTTACATGCCATGATGGCATCGTTCGTTCCTACTCAGCCATGCTTCCTCTTATTGAATTTGCATGTACAGTCCCATGACCACAAGGCTTCAGCAATAAAACTACCTCTCCCCAGTTCCCACACTCTGGCCACTACTTTTACCTATTTAGTTAGGCAAATAATTTGATCGCCATGAGGATCTGATGTGTTTGCAATCAGTCTTCAAACGTCGAACTGCCGATTGAGTTTTTCATTACTATTCGTATGGGTCACGTGATCGACATGTATCGCACCATACCGATCACGTGACCTGTACGAAGAAGATAGCGGTCAGGTGAAAATTAAATCGGCTGTTGATGTTTGAAGATTGATTGCTGAAACGTCAGCTCCTCATGACTATCAAACTGTTTGCCAAACTCTTTAAATATAGTGGACAGAAAGTGGGGAGTGGTTATTTTATTGCCGGATAGAGCGGTTCGGCTCCTGGAGCCTTGTGGTTCGGACTGTACCTGTAAATACAATATGAGGAAGCATGGCTGAGTAGGAATGAACGAAGCCATGTAATTTTATTAATAGGCCTTCAGGACCCTTGACCTCATGACCTTTCCTAATAGGCCCATATTTGAGCGGATTAAATGTCGGGCAATTTCTGATATATTTCGTTCCCGCCCTGTGGTGTTGCTGGGGTCACCTCGTGTTTTGTCCTGCACACCCCACTGGCTCAGGTCATGGTATAAAACAATAGGCCTCTGCACCTCAGACAGCATGTTGTAAGAGGCAACTAACTTTGGTACCAGTACCCATGGGATTCCCGGGTGTGAAAAGGAACAGGACTCCACCCGTGCAGGGTAACTTGCTGGGTGTAAAAAGGAATAGCACCCTACCCATGGGGTTCCCGGTCGTGGAAAGGAATACTGTAGGACCCAAACGTGATATTACTGATACACAGTTGAAAGTGATGTTAAGTCTCATTCAGTATTTCGTTCCCTCCGATTGTTTTGAATTCATATATGCGTATTTGTTTTGACTTCAGAGACATCCCCATGTCGCTTCTGCGCAAAACTTGAAAAAGTTCTTGAGATTTTTCTCCGCATAAAATAGGCGTTAATCAAAATATACCGAGATCCAACCAAGGTGGCGTATCACATAATCATTCCATGTCTTCGTTGGTTGTTATTTTGAGGTTCTAGTAATTGCTGTAATACCCACATGTGCATGTAGGGCTGGTATGGAGTATACAGACCTGCTTTATGGAGGATAGTTCACATTGACAGGCACCTGTATATGTCATGGTCAATACTGGATAAAAGATCAGGTCCATGGTCCTCCATTTATCATTATCAATTAAGTTGTTCTTCTGCATTAACTAATATGACGATACATATATATGAACCCCTACTCATCTATAACCCTAGATGATGAGGTTCATCCTGTTGGAATCCCATATAGCGATTTCAGACCATGTACTTATGTGAGACGGCTGTTTCAATCTTTATGGGATGCAGGGAATAACAAGCTTCATGAGTTCAAAAAAACTGTAGGCTATACTCATCTGAACAGCCAAAAACATTTCGATCAAACCATGATCAGGCAATGTAGAATCGGCCATAGTGCATACACGATTAACTCACAAAAAAAGAGCCAGTCACATGGTGTATTTCATGCCACGAAGATCTCACAGTGAAACATATTCTTATCGACTGCATAGATTTTAAGATTGTAAGAGATTCTTTTTATCGAGCGACTACTTTGGAAGACCTTTTTTGGTTGGATGAGAGATGACTGTATTGGTTTGAGAGAAATCGGTTTGTTGCATGAGTTTTAATGTGTTGGATTACCAAGTTATTGACTTGAGTACTTAGAATTTTGTTTGATCGTCGCTATATAGCTGAAATATTGCTGAACACGATGTTAAACCTTAATTCCCATTCTCTCTCTCTCTCTATAACCCATACTTAGTAGTAAATGTATGGGGTAGAGATAAGTAGAGTGAGTATATATCAATTTATTTATTAGAAATAATATAAAGACCAAAGATGAATTGATTCATTAATTATGACCAGTATGGGACCCTGTCAGATGCCTGTGCCAGTGTTACCAGTTCCATGATCTAGCTGGAACTTGTAAATATATCAATATTAACTATTCGCAATCCAATTATTTCCTGCCTTGAATTTGTGAGAAATATTTTGTGATAATTAATTTGAAACTTTTTTATGCTTGTCAAGGTAAACCTTAATAAAGAATATCTTCTTTTCTGAATTTGATACAGGAGTCTATCTGGTTTCTGTTGAGATCGATCAAGGTTATTAACGACAGTGAAATGCCGGGAGCAGATCCAGAACACGAGGGTCATCTCGGAAACCTTAACGAGAAGTCAACAGCCGAGCTGATCGAGATTCTGAAAAGAAAGGAAAAATTTTTACAGAAAAGGTCAGTAAAAAGAAGTTTGTAAAAGTAAATTGATGAGAAGACATCTGATTTCATATGAGCAGACTTACGATATCATTTTGATCACTGGACATCTGGTGGTAGTGATAGTAAGTTTTGTGTTTTACCTCTTTTAAATCACATACAGTCGAATATAGTTTTGTTGATTTCTAAAATTCTTTATTGAAGTTTTCAACATTCGTTCAACAAGTAAAAGCAGTTTGTCCTTTTCTAGTATTGCCTACTTCTGCTCCAAATGTACATTTATCGCTCAAATTTTTTTCTAAATCCTTTTATTCTTCAGAAATTTCTTAAGATCCCTTCCAGACCGAGGCAGAAAAGCGGAGGAATTTGTAGAAATGTTGCAAAAAATGATAATTGAAAGAAGACGATCAGCTGGTACAGTTAGTATGGATGAAAGTATGCCAACAGATTCAAATGATATTGGAAATAATTCCTCGAGGTCATCAAAACCGAAATCACAGTTTGCACAGTTGCGAGACAAGGGTTCAGTAATTAGTGTGGATGATGACATGGATCTTGAGACCCAAATGAGAACAATGACAGTCGGAGATAAGAATGAAGATAAAAGCAAACATAGTGATGAAGACAAGGACTTGAAGCAGCTTATAAACACTGCTCATGCTGAGAAAATCTATACTGTCAAAGAAGATTCTGCTGAAGATGATAGTAGTTTTATCAACAGTTATCAAAAAGCCATGATGAAAAGCGAACAGGCAGAGAAAACATTGAAGCAGCATTTCCGACCAAATAGGTGAGAGCTGTGAGCGAATGTTTGCCTAAACAATAATAATAGATTAAAAGTTAGGAGACATCCAGAAGAATTTAAGAATTTGTTTCAATTGGCAAGTTCCAGTGTTTTTGTGCAGGCAAAGGGAGACAAGTCACAACTTTCACAAGGGAGAAAAGTTGTCCCCCTTGATGTGTTTTGGCCAATACTTGTATCCAATAGAATGCCGTGATAAATGTAAAAAAATGTGTCTATATTCTTTGCTTTCAGACTTTTCTACATGAGATGTGTTTAGAATTTTTTTTTTTGGCTGTTATCAGCTTTTTTTCAGAAAATAGATAAACTTTCGCACCTGCAGACATGTACATTTACTATATGTTGAGCCTACCTACCTCATAACTTGCATTTGTTTGTTTGGTCTTGCAGCATAATATTATTAATTAGATCAGATAAGAGTGTTAGATTTTTTTGTGAAAAAAAGGATTTCATCGTGTCAGTTTGCGAATGTCACTTCAGTAAAACTCAATATTGTAATACGGTTCAGTAGAAAAGGACTTGTACCCCAGTATACTGTAATACTGTTCAGTATGTTAAAGGACTTGTACCCCAGCTGGGAGTCCAAATTCATGGGGAATAATATTGAACAGTCCTTAAGTATTATATCGATTCTTTCTCTAGGTGAGATCATTTTGGTGAATTAATGTTTGCTTAAGAGAAATTTCAGCCTTCGAATTCTTATTATCCATGGGAAAATTTTGCCTGGTTAAACTTAGACCACACTGGTCATTCACACCTGTGAGGTGCAATCAGTGCAAACACTATTAGTTAGTAGCCTCCAGTTTGTTTATTGCTGTAATTTTATTACTTGATTTCTCCAGTTTCATAAAGAAAACCATTTATTTTGTAAAAACTATCATGAGGATTCAAAATTTGATATGGTTGTTTTTAACTCGGTACCATAGAGACAATATCTGTGCTTCAATGTACATAAATAATGTTCTGGCTGCTGAGATATGGATGTTTAACATGTCGACTTCACATTTTATCTAATTTTGCCCAATTCAAAAAAGATCAAATTCCACAGAAAAAGATTAGGCAAAAATTACAAACATGAGGCAATGTTATTTGGTTGAAGATGTGTTCCACTTGGTAAAGTCATCAATAGAATGAAACATTTTCAACTTCTTGAAAAAAAAAAAAATAGCCCTCAGAATAACAAAGAAAATGCGAGTGGGTGTATTAAGTCTCGACCAGTGAGTCACAAATCATTAACAACACTTGTATTGAAATTGTTTCAGCACCTTGAAGATTACAACATTAGAAGAACTGCCGGAAAAGTATCGGGGTACGTGCAAGAAGGAAGGCGGTATTAAGAAGGATGTTGTTGTTGTTCCTACAAGTGACAGTACAACTATGTTGACATCAGGACCAGTAGATAACCTCTCTGTGGCTAAGAGAGATCCATATGATGATGAATCGGCAGCTAAGCCCCCGAAATATAAATATGATAGTGTTAAAATTATCTCCCTTGAAGAGTCTTTTCAGCTACAGCAAGACCAGAGTATCCGATATGAGGTAGGATTCATGTTCTCAATACTTGTACTTAAGGGCTGTTAACAAATGGTATTTCTTTGTACTGGTACCATCTATATGCAGGTTACCCTGATTTAAGTGGATTGAATGAAAACTTTGTTAACAGTCATGGAAGCATGGAAGTGTGTTTTGAGGGTTATTGACCTGTTTGACTGTTGTGTCACAATTTGGGACTTTGCAAGTCATAGTTGTTTCCGTTCCTTCTACTCTATAGGAGATGCGTGCTCAGCAGGCTGCCCTACGTCTGGCTTCAAAACTGAACATTAAAATGGAGCCATACAGTCCTGAAGGTGGCACAGACATGGCGTATCCTTGTTATCTATATGTTCATCTGATTATGAAACTTGTTGCTGTCTAACTTCCATAATCTATGATGAAAAGTACAATAACTGTGCTGAAAATGTACACATTCATTCCATAAATATACATTTAGGAAGAACTTGTTAATATTGAGGTGTAGAAAGTAATTACTTATTGCATATGTCTAATATGATAACCGGTCGAAGACCACATAATTCTGTTCATCATACACCAGATATCAGGTTTGAGCACTCACAGATGTGAGGCTTATTTTGTGATACACAAACAACTTGGATATGCGGTTCATTGGGGATACACCCTCACGCTAGTTATGATGTATATTTTGGATACACAAACATGCCAGATAAAATGTATATTTGGCATACAGAATTATACCAGGTATATTTATGATAAACGCAAATGCACCAGATGCGAGGTATATTTATGATACAAAATGCACCCGAGATGAGGTATATTGTTTTATACTTGCGCCAAATACGAGGTATATTTGGGATACACAAACACATCAGATATCATGTATATTTGGGATACACAAACACATCAGATATCATGTATATTTGGGATACACAAACACATCAGATATCATGTATATTTGGGAATTCAACACACCAGATATGAGGTTTATTTGGGATACACAAACACATCAGATATGAGGTATATTTGGGATACACAAACACATGAGATATGAGGTATATTTGGGATACACAAACACATGAGATATGAGGTTTATTTGGGATACACAAACACATGAGATATGAGGTATATTTGTGATACACAAACACATCAGATATGAGGTATATTTGTGATACATACACATAGATACGAGGTATATTTGTGATACAATCACATCAGATATGAGATTTATTTGGGATACACAAACACATCAAATATGAGATTTATTTGGGATACACAAACACATCAGATATGAGGTATATTTGGGATACACAGACACATCAGATATGAGGTATATTTGTGATACAGACACATCAGATATGAGGTATATTTGTTATACAAACACATCAGATATGAGGTATATTTGTGATACAAACACATCAGATATGAGGTATATTTGTGATACAAACACACCAGATATGAGTTTTATTTGGGAAACATCAACACACCAGATATGTGGTACATTTGGAACATGAAATGACACTCATCAGATGTCTGTGAATCATGCATGTAGCTCATTTACTAAACACTGACCCTATCAGGATTTGTCACGTTTCACTATTATTAATATTATTGTGAGGTGCTGTTTATTACAAGGCACACAATACACCAGGGATCATCAGCGTCTTTCCTGCTGAATAAATCAGAATAGAGAGGAGAATTTGCCAGAATGCAGGTGGGAATTCACCTGAATGCAGAAGATTGGAATTCACCTAAATGCAAGTGGGAATGCAACTGAATGCATCTGAGCATTCAGCTCAATTCTGGTGAGAAACTGATATATAATCTTAATATCCTTAACTTTGATCTAAGATATCGTATGAAAGAAGAACAGGATGAGGAAATTGAAGGTGGTGAACTAGACAGTGATGACAATGAGGATGAATATCCCGATTGAAACCAGAGACAATGAGTTACCTCCCTTCTGTTTACTCAAGGACACTAATTATCATTTATCTCTCTTGAGGTATTCTAAGAGAGCTTAGAGCTCATATCATCAAACCCTAAGGATAGCAAATTGACCAGGCATGAACCCATGACATCGATGCTGAAAGTAAACCAGGCATTTATTCCCAAGTGATTGAATGATTTGAAGATGGCATTATGTCACCAGGTATACTTTTGGGTCATTTAGAACTCATTTTGAAGAAGGATAGACTGCATGTTTGCCAAGGAAACACGGCAATCCATTGTCCTTGTTCCTGTATTTTTCAAATCTGACTGACCAATCAGATCGTTACATTGAAAACATCATCTCATTATTAACATTTGGGCAGCTGTTATGGGGTCACTCAGATTGAAACAGTTTCCTACTGTCTGCAAAGAGATTAAATGTTTACTCGAATTCACAATCAGTTATTACCAAGGGGCATTGACATTGTCTTTCTGTCCATCCATCTTTCCATAGTTGATGTGGACATGATATTTCTTGAAGACTTTAGCCAGGATCTCCAAGTTGCAGCTGGTGATGGGCCTGAAGCCTATTGAAGATAACCAACATTGACCTATTTTTTCGAGATAAATTACAAATTAAATATCGATTTGGTACTATGATATTTCCTCAAGGATTGAAGCTAGCCTTTATAAATTTATACCACAGATGCATCTGCTTGACTGACCTTGACCTCCTTTCTGAAGGTGAATTATTATGTTAACAGTCGATACAGTTCTGTTAGTGCATGTTAATTCATGGCAGGATTAGAGCTATCCTTCCCAAATCCACACAAAAGATGCACATGCTCACTGACCAGAATGAAGTTGAACATGTCTGACCATGGCCTATATATGGTAATGGATTAAGCTGTTGGCACAACATCTCTTGAGACTTTAGAACTAGCTTTTCTGTTCGTTAATTTGAACCATATTGAAGAGTAATGATGTTTACCTATTTTCTAAGGTAACTATTCAAAGTAAAAGTAATCACAATACAACCTGAACCAGTATTGAAGATGATCGATCTTAATCTATTCTCAAGGTAAGTTTACCTGACAAATGTTGATTCAATGCTGTCATCACACTATTAAAGATTACTGATAGCCTTTCCAGATTCACACCGCATATGTAACTGTTTATTAACCAGAACCGTATCATGGATGAGCGACTTTGACATATTTTCCTCGCTAGAACTTCAGTTAAAATTGGTCCAATTATACCTCCTGAAGAATCGTATCTACAGTGTAGACCTTCCCTATATGTACACCACATTGGAATCTGATGATGGATCAGAATACTATTGGAAATAGCTATTGATTTTGGCCCAGTTATCAGAGTTTTGCAGCACACTTATTTTATATATCAGTAACTGGGTTATGTCCAACCTAACTTAAATGAGGCATACATTAATCTGAATCCCAACAGCCAAGGAGTTTTAGGCCCATTGGGTTGTATTCTACCTGGTGTTTATTCTAGGATGTACATCTGCAGTAATCAACTGGGCGCGGCGCAGGGCCGCATGCCAGTCATTAATAGTTGTCTATTAGTTTAACATTAGACCAGACGGATAGTGGATAGTGGATTAACTACAGAGCAGTGCGGCCCGTTTAATACTGTTAAAAACTGGTTCAGTGAAAGTCAAGATGAGTGCTCAATAATGACAGAGTGATGACCAACAGGGACAGACTGGAAAAATGTTCTTTAGGAGACGTGGAAGCTTACTAATGTATCTGATTGTCAACATTGAACCTTGTCACTTCATGCTTATGAAAAATATTAATATATTTAAAAAATAAATACATTACAAAATCAATCCTTTTAGTCTGTTCATTTTATTCTACACGATTCACTCTTTTGGTACCAGTAGTTGTATTTTGGGATATATTCACGGGGTTAATTATGAGAAAAGCAAGGCTTTAACCATGTCGGACCTTCAAATGAATGAGAGGATCTTCGGTGAGATATCTGAGAGTTCTGACTTGAGGTCTTGTCAGAATCTTTGACTTTCAAGAGTATTGTGTAGCAATATCAATTTGTTCCTAGTCCGAGATTCCTCCAAACCCTCCAGTCACACGAAGGATCTGTCAGAAATTATTCGTCGTGTGCCTGGAGGGTTAGCGGAAGCTCGGACTATTGTTACTGGACTGAACGGCACAACCCTAATATTACCTCATGTTTGTACTGTTCGTATTATGTGGCCTCGAGGTAGTGGAAGTAGCAAGTAACCACGAATGCAATTCGGAAATGATGGAGAAAAGTAGCAAGCCTGCCGTCATCCTCGCGAGTCGAGTGTATCGATCAATCTGTTAGGATAGATACACTGGCTTGGTTAGTTACCCATACCAGTTCGGAAATAAATGAATCAAGGGGTTTCCTCTAAATCCAACCAGTCGGTGAACGCGCTAAGCTAGCTGATTACGCCAATCTGCTGCGACGTATAAGATGTGACCGGTTTGAATTTCATTGCTGGCCAAACTACTTTGATGTCGGGCGGAAATCGACATCGGAAGTCAAAGCAAAAACCTCAGGCTTGGGATACCGTGGGGGAGTAAATGTACGAGATTTTACAACAGAGGCATCGATGCAAGAGCATCGATGCAAGAACTCATTCGAATCACCAAAAATGTCCAGGTAAATCCTCTGCGAGGATATAGGATTTACCTGCACTTGTGAAGATGGCCAGCCTTTATATGACACTGACTTTGTTTTTATCAATCTGAGCAGCACGGGTCTAAACAACATTCCAGCCAAGCCGGTGGTAGGGACCGGGTAGTTTTGCTTTCAAGATGTTCACATGAACAGGTACAACAAAAACCTGAGTGAGATACAAAACAACAGGAATTAATTTTGGTTCTTGGGATGCAGTCAGATAAGATGCAGACGTCAGAATATTGGCCTGTTGGGTGTTGTTAAACCACCAACCTGTAACCATCTGGGTCATCTATACGCGGTAAGACTGACCCTGGGATCATGTGTATCCATTCTCAGCCTACTTTGCAAGAGGGAGTTTCCTGAAATCAGTACCACGTGACTTCCTCAGCCAATCAGCTAAAGTCTACAGACGTAACCCCAACGTAACCCGCCATTTTCGATTACAAGCGTCTAGTCCGTCATTCATAATCCAGCCGTCGCGGAGCAATAATCGTGTACAAGTCATGTGCTGCCGTACTTGTTCAAAATTACGGATCTACAATGCCTCTTGGGTGATACGAAAGTTAATCATACCTATATCTTTTGTAAGCCCAGGCAGTCATTCGGAACTCCCGAGCGGAAATCTACGAAGGGGACTGATTCTACGCTCGGGGGACGACAACATGAATTTCCTATGAATCTCCAGATGTGATGTGGCTCCGAAGCCCAATCACTCTCGCGGAAGCCTTAATCCCCGACCAGCAAATATTTCCCTGCGAGTCTCTGATTTACGTCAGATATTCTAAAAAATGTTTATTCTTTTCATTCGAAGCACGTTTCAATAGAAAACCATCAGTTTAAATGGTACACACGCCACGTATTGGCAAGATATAATTCCCGTGACGTCACCGACAGTTCTCCGACACCGAAACACACGTGACCACGCTCTAGTCCAATATGGCGTCAATGGCCTTCGAGGGACATCTCAAACCGGAGATCCCCGAGAAGTTGCGAATGCCCAGGCAGTATCTGTTTCCGAAGTGGTATGAAAAGCTGTAATGTATAAGATTTCTTGAGTCTGTTCTCCGCCGGATGAAGGCCGAACAGAATCCGGTAAAGTACCGGATATTGCTCCGCGATAATGGAGACACACGATTCGCAAGTGTACGGATGGCGAAGTGTACGCAAATGGTTAAACCACAATATGTATCATAAACAGAAAATTGCACTCACTGATGAGTTCTCTTTTGGAAAGAAAGGCTGGCCTTGATAAAGCATCCCCGTGAACCAGTGTTTACGACCGATACACTGGCTTGGTTAGTCACCGATACCAGTTCTGGATATAAATAGCTCGAGGGGTTGCCACTAAACCGAACCAATCAGTAAGCGCACTAAAGCAGCTCATCAGGCCAATCCGCAGCGAGGTTTGAGTTTTGACTGGTTTGAATTTCATCGCCGGCCAGACTACCTTTGGAATCGACATCGGGTGTCAAAGGAAAAACCGAAGGCTTCAGATACCGACGCGCTAATTCAAAACAACCGCTGGGGATGAAATGTACGAGATTGTGTAATAGACTACGCAGCGACTCAAGAACTCCGAAGAATCACCAAAAAGGTCCATGTAAACCCTCTGCGAGGATTTAGGGATTACCTGGACTTGAGCAGATGTGATAAAGGGACTTTGAATGATTCTAGGAAATTTTGTCACTGTTTTTCGAATAATCCACTGGACGCGTGGACCGACGTCCTGCGGTATACTGATGTCGAGTAGTGCCGATACTCAGAAAGTGATGGTCCAGTCTCTCCTTTCAGTTCAGTTGGACGCTCCTGGGGTTAAACACTTCCATCATCCACTTTGCGCCACATCGACTGTCAAGATCACCTCTGAGGATTGTATCTGTGGCCGGATAACTCGCGTGGACATTTCCATCGTCTTCCTGGTCTTTATCTTAAAGGGAAACTGTTTATATTCCTCGCCTTCGTTCTCTCTCCTGTTTTTCGTCCAACCTTCCGCTCTTGTAGCTTTAATTGTCCATGATCATGGCTCGTCAAAAGATTGAGCTGGAATGCATCATAGACCATAGCATGTATTCGCTTTGTCGAACGATTTCAATGGCTCATTTGCAACGTAGACATCTTCCATTGGTTTGTTTGCCGGAGCACTGACTACATTCGGTCTCATCCTAGGCCACGGGTTGGCTACTTTTTATACGCCCGCTGAAAAAGCAGCCGTATTATGGGATGGCGCTGTCCGTCCGTCCGTTTCGTGTCCGGGCTGAATATCGCGCACTTTTCAAACTACTGATCCGACGTTTGGTAGGTAGATGCATTAGGGGGAGACGACGTGTCATGCGTTGCCTTCGCTCATGTGGGCCATTTCCATGGCAAGCCTCTTTATCTCAGCCATTGAAAAGGTAGTTTCTCTCGTTGCAAACCCTCTTTCTCTCCTGTCCGGACTGTGTATCGCACAATTTTTAAGCTACTGATCTGAAGTTTGGTAGGTAGGTGCATTAGGGGGAGACGATGTGTCATGCGTTGCTTTTGCTCATGTGGGTCGTTTCCATGTCAACCAGACACATCCTCTTTACACCAGTCATTGTAAGGATAGTTTCCTTGAAGTTCGGGATGTATATCACACACTTTTCAAGCTTCGGATCTGAACTTTGGTAGGTAGGTGCATTATGGGGAGACGTGTCATGTGTTGCCTTCACTCATGTGGGTCATTTCCATGGCAACCAGACACCTCTTTATCTCAGCCATTGTAAAGGTAGTTTCTCTCGTGTGTGGGCTGTGTATCGCACACTTTTCAAGCTACGGATCTAGTTTGATAGGTAGGTGCATTAAGGGGAGACCACATGTTATGGGATGGTGCTGTCCGTCCGTCCGTTTCATGTCCATGCAGGCTACATATGAGACAGTTTTTCATCTACAGTCATCATTTTTGGATGGTCTATACATGTACAACAGTGGAAGACGATGTATCGCATTCAAAATTTGTGTAGCTAGGTCATTTCCAAGGCAACCACATGGTAAAACTCGGTATTCAGTGCCATCCATTTTCGATGGGAAGACGGCTTTCCATGGGGCTTCAGACAGTCCATCCTAACAAATATGTGAATTGATGGAGCATTTTGCCCGTGGTGACTTCGCTCATCGACCTTGACTGGCAGTGATGAGTCACAAATTCAGTATATCCTCCCAAATAAAGCTGTTTTCAATACTCAGTACAGTCCTTCTTTTCTTGTACACCAAGCCCCCTCCCACCTTTTTTGCGCGTATGATGTACCCCTGGAGCACAAGAAGACCCAGTTAAGAACAGGAAATCATGGAAGACCAAATGAAATGAGTGTAAATCGGATGGTGAAAAGCTTTTATCTGTAGTCAAGAATTTAAATTTTGAATAAGCGTCTAGCATACGGTGTGTCAGCCACGGAACGTATTTGGTTTAAATCCTACCTTACTAACAGACAGCAGGTAGTCAACGCAGATAACGCCATGTCTGACAACTGTGAAATCTTCCCCAGAGTTCCGTTTTCGGGCCCTTTTCTTCTCAATCTACATTGATGATGTTACATAAATTGTGGACAAGGCAAATGCCATTCTATATGCTGACGATACTGCCATGTTTGTACGGGGAAAACAGCAACAGAAATTGGACAGGTTTTGACAAATGAAATGAATCATGCCACCCTCTTGTTACAGGACAACAGACTGTCATCAGGTATTTAAAAAACAAAAACTTTGCTTTTTGGCACGAAACAAAAAGTTAAAAATGACTCATTGAATATAAATATTATGGATAAACTAGTAGAATGCGTCATCGAATTCAAACATTTGGGACTGCGGTTTGATCCACGGCTCAAATACAAAGATTGGCTGTATCTGTATCACAAAGCTGATATTGGGCCTTCTCGCATACGCCGCCTGCCATTCTCCGTATCACCACACGACCTGGGCATTGGGTGGGACAGTCGTGTTTGCAGCTTGTCGAATGAGCAACTGGATGAAATGCGACATGCCTGACCCTGAAGGACGTGCGATGAGGCAGGTGAACGGATGTTGGCATCGGGTATCCAAGATTGGAGTTGTATCCCTTGGCGTGATAACTCTCTTTTGTAAATCGAGTGCGGACCCACGAGACGTGCGGCCTTCGAACGTCCGATGGAACCTTTTCACGACAGAAGCATCGGTCAATCTGTAACCATCTGGGCCATGTACATGCGGTAAGACAGACCCTGGGAGCGTTCGTATACATTTTCAACCTTCTTTCGTCGACTAGAAGCGGCAATCTCCTGAAATCAACACCACGTGATGTCGTCAGCCAATCAGCTAAACTCTACCGACGTACGCCATTTTCGAGTCGTGCTGTCCTACACCTTCAAATGTACACAAACACAACACCTCATAGATGATTCGGAAGTTATTCGTATCTGTATCTTTTGTAAGCCCAGAAAATATATGTTTCAGAAGTGGTATGAAAAGCCTGTAAGTTATCAGATTTCTCGAGTCTGTTCTCCGCCAGATGAAGACCGAACAGTATACGATCAAGTATCTCTTCGCGATAATGGAGACACGTACACGATCAGCAAGCCATCATATACTCAAAAGAAGCCTTGGTTTCGTTGTAGGTGTGAAAGTGCAAGGGCGTAGACAAAGGGGGGCTTGGGGGAGCTTGAGCCCCCCCCCAAATTTTGACGGCCGGCAAAAAAAAACAAAAAACAAAAAAAACAAAAAAAAAACAAAAAAAACAACAACAACCAAATAAACGAAAAAAAGGAAAGAAAGAAAGAAAAAGAAAGCTAACATAGCATGAGATCACGTATCTTATTCAATTAATACCGGAGAAGTAAACTTATCACCGCCAGTGCATTAGGCCTAAAATAAGATTGCAATTGCTCAGTGACCAAAGCCATAGATTGACGATTTCGGGCTCCAATCTTCGATCGTCTCCGAGAATGGAATAGTGTGCTCCAAATCCAATCAAATACCGCCTATTTGGACGAAAAGCATCAAAACTTCCGGTGAGCAGAATTTTTCGTCACTTTTTCACTATAAACTTGTTTTGTTTTTGAGTTGAGATCCCAGTCATTTGTTCAGTATTTTTTAATCACAAACAAGAGGTATACAAACTCTCAACTACTTTTCATATATAAACCCTAGAAATAAAGCTGTTGTCTTTCCCAGATAATAAATCCCAGACGTTTTCGATGATATTTCGGAGACAATTTATCGTACAACAATGAAACTTCACACAGTATATAAACTAAAAAACATTAATTTTATTCCTGTCTTCCATTAAAATTTGCTGAGAATTGACGGAAATCACTGATATGTACCATGTTATTTTGGGGCCACGATGACTTTGATCTCTCATTGTTATAACATGCAAGCTTGACGTCATGACGTCAAACATATAACTCACAAATCTCCTATCTAATTTTTGTTATCGCGATTTATTGAGAACTACTAGAAACATTTTCTTGATAGTTTGGAATAAATTTAACATTTTTGTTATAAGTCTGACAACTGCAGGTCGAAAATAGCCCAGTTATCATCGATTAAAAATATTCCCTTTGTTAAAAAGATAGCAAAGCAACCCGATTAATGCACCGGAGCTCATGTGCTCAGCCAGAGCTCATGTGCTCAGCCACGCGGCAATGCAACTATCCGCTGCTATCGGGGCAGGATAGTATTGTCTAAGGATTAACATGAATTATAGTGCAAACCCGTGATTGAATGATCATTTCAGCTTGTATATCATTGCAGTGATCGTCATTGTTATGAAACATATTGGCATAAATCAAGGTTCAGTTGTTACAATGTTATACAACTCAGATGCTCCCAGAGAGTGCCAATTTACCTCAAGTTTCAAAAAAAAATCTTAAGCTGCGAGGGGGGATACCACCCTCTCAGACTCTCCCCCTCTCAAGCCCCCCCAAACCTGACAACTTGTCTACGCCCTTGAAGTGTGGGCATTCAAAAAGTTTTGGAAGGGTTTATTCAGGAATTCCAAACACGGCGGTTTGTGCCAATCTTGATTGACTTTTTGTCAGTATTCCGGCATCTTTTTTCACCACCTTTATGTATTGCGCTTAATTGAACATCTGCGTGAATGCATTGCTGAGGGTGTCCCACATATTGGTCAGGATGTGTACGACCCACGTATATTTCGACAGGATATGAAAGCAGGTCTAGACATACCGGTTGTCATCGTTTCATTTGACGAAGACACTCTTGTTGACAAAATTCGCATGCTATTGGGCATCTATGCCGCCAGCCGATTGCGTGAAAAATGACTTCGCCCAGCTCGATGTAAGGTATAGGTGTCTTGGGTTTTCAACCTGGCTCGGACTTGCAATCGACGAATCTCATGGAGTTTGGCAGCACGATATAGGGTGTTCATCCTCCTGTACGCCACGAGACTCTGGGGACTGCAAAACAATTTTTCCGACACCTCCTTTCGCTTCAAGATTACGACTGATGAAAAACCCAGGCTCTATCTTTTATTGATACCAAGTATATCTTGCGCCGGAATCGAAGTTTCTTTCTTTTAATTTCGTTGGCCAGTGCGTCGTACATGGTACCAACCCAGCCCAACCCGTCTGCTCACCGCTCGTCAACTATAAGCACATGATTCTCATCCACCATGGCATCGTCCAAAGCGGACCAGAGAACGAGTGAAGGGTAAATTGCACTGCCGAGCCAATTTGAGCAAAGAAGGGGTCGCATATTGTAAAACAAGTAGAGGGTAATATAAATTGGGAAGAAGAATTATCATGCTGTCAAATTGAAGTACCTTCCTTGTTATGAAATAAGGGAGGGACCACTTCGAGCGAAACCCTTGCTAGTGTGGAGTATACCCAGAGCGATACCACGATGTCTCTCACCCCATTCGTTCTCGGTAGTAAAACGTTCCATTTCCGGTTGCACATACGCATCCGTAATCCCCAAGCATACTCCATGGCGCATTCGTTTGCGCAGGAATCTCGTTCGGCGAAACCCGCATGTCTCTCGCCCCTCTCCTTTCTCGATGAAGTGTCCCACTTCCGGTTGAGCATGCGCGCTCCTAATTTCCTGCCCATAACGTATGGCGCATGTCTGGATTCAGGCGCCTCGTGGGGTGAAACCGTCATGTCTCACTCCTCTCGTTCTCAGTAAAACGTCCCACTTTCAGTTGCACAACCGCACTCCTAATCCCCTACACATCATACCATATGGCGCACGCTTGGGTCCAGGAGACTCGTGGGGTGAAACTCCCATATCTCTCACCCCTCTCGTTCTCGGTAAAGTTTCCCACTTCTGATTGGGCATACGCTCCTAATAAGCCATCTACTAATCATTGACTCGATCCTATTGTACCAATCAGTACCAAGACAGTGGACAATTCCCAGCTATTGAGCACCGCACACTCCGTAGTAGATGCCTACCAAGCTTAACATGATGTGCAGAATGTATGTGCAAAATAAGAACGCCCGACTGGAGGTGCTCGATGCGCCCGACACATTCCCGCATCTGCGCATGCTCATCCGGAAGTGCATATACCTTATGAAAATCATTCTCCTCGAAATTTTTAGCAGAGGAACCTTTTGACCGATTTACTTGAAAACGTTAACAGATTATTCCTTGATATCTGTTGAAAACAATGACGGATTAGGTCATTGTAACAGGTGGTGTTTTCCCTCTGTATATTGAAACAACACAGCTGAAGTTTCTTGTCTGGCTTGATACCCAAAGCCCATGGTGAGTTTTGTTTATATTTCATATCAGTATAGTTCTTCTTCCAGATACATTATCCTCTTTTATTTGATATGTTGATCTAAACTGTAGGACACATCGTATTGTGAGATGAATATGTTCTTATCAAGAAATACGTCTTTGCCAATCAGAGGTGTTCCATTATTACGGAGAAACAATTGAACCACGTGAACATTCGTTTTGCCTCCAGCTTTGTTTTTGCCCCTCGACCAAATCTCTTGGGCAAAGGGGTAATGTCGACGTTTGCGTCGTCTGTCCGTTTGTCCATCATCATTGTTATCTTATGATATCTCTTAAAACAATTTCAGCGAGCCTTTCAAAATTTCTATCAGTTAACCAAAAACCTGTTGAAATGACAGATCTTGACCTATTTCTTTTAGGTCAAATATGTTTATTTCCAGTATTTCTTAAGGGATTATAGAAAGCTTTCCTAAGGTGAGGCTGTAGTTGGTTATTGACCTGAAGACTACATCGTATGAACGTTGTTGACCTATTTGTTCAGGGTCTAAAGTAGATACAATACCGTTAGCACATATCCATATATCTCCCTGCTGATGAACCAGGACCATGTTAAAGATGTTAACTGGCCTTGAACTATTTTCCAAATATTTTCACCAATTCAAACAGTCTGAATGGAACTTCTGTGGGTTTTCTGTTTTGTGGATATTATGGTTATTTTCGTTATCCCTGAAATCCTGAAACTAGCGAGCTCAAGCTTACCACCCTATGGTCAAGCTCTACCAGAAAAAAAAGTAAAAAAAAAAAAAAAATACAAGATGATTACACAGTGAGCGAGAGAGTCACTGTGCAATCATCTTGTATTTTATTTTTTTTTAATACTTTTTCTGGTAGAGCTTGACGTTGCGTTCAGCAATTGCGTCGCTTTCAACCTTTGCGTTCAGCAAAGGTTTAACGTCGCGTTCAGCAATATTTCAGCTATAGCGACGACCAAACAAAATTCTAAGTATTCAAGTTAATAGCTTAGTAATCCAACACATTAAAACATACACACATTGAAACTTATGCAGAGTGACGTCATTTACTCCGAATGCATTGTTCAGTCGATTTTTTCGATTTTTTTTTATTTATTCAATTAACTTCGCAAAAAAATGCATGATAAATTAATAATGACCGTGGTGTAATACTTTCTAAACAAAACTTAAGTGAAATTTCACTGAAGTAAGAGTGGAACTTCATCTCACTCTACCACTTGAATGAAATATTTCACTGAAGTTGAGTGACTTCCACTCAAGTTCAACTTCAGTGGAATCAACTTCACTCAACTGGATTGAGTTATCTACTCAAACTTGATTGAAACTTGAGTGAATTTCACTCAAGATTTCCCCTTTTACTCAGTGAACTTTTCACTTAAGTTTCTCCAAAGAGTACAATTGGTCTTTCTTCTGCAATTATTGTACAAATTCTTATGAAAAGATCAGTGATTAACTAGCATGATTATTCAATTTGGCTACCAATCAGTTTACTTTGTCCCTTGATAATTTAAGCAGCTAACGTGATATATAATATATGCAAATTGACGTTCCAATTTTCAGTTCAGAGACTATCCCTTCTCAGCATGAATCTCTCAAGCCTGCTGGCTGTTGTTGCTCTGCAGACGTGTTTCGCATCCAGTGCGGAAGCTGTGGTCAAAGTAGCCGCCTTCGACATCAAAGCTCTGAGTATGAATAAAATCAGCAATCAGACTCTTCTTGATCAGATTACTCAAGTAAATATCTAAAGATTTTTATTCATTACAGGCGTTAAAGCTGACATCTAATAGGAATTTGTCATCTATGAAGACCTCTCATCAACCATCAAAAGACATTTTTCATATGCCAATGTTAGCCCCAAAATCTGTGTAAGAAAAAAATGAACATTTAAATAAATACGAAGACAGAAGTGGTCAAGAGTATAATGGTACAATTGACAAAATGAATTGTGTCGTTCTCAAGTGTAAAGTCGTTGACTGTAGTAGAGAGAAAGTGAGATTCCGGCGTCACATCCGCCGTTGCCTGGCAACCCACGAACTATTTCTTTTGACCACATTTCCCACCTGTCAATAATGTCTGTACCGTAGATAGTGAGATCATTTCAAAGTTTCTGAAAAATAGAACTGATTGCCTTAGATTTAACATCGTACGTGCAACTTATGGTGAAATGATATATTGTTCAAGATACTTCGACGGTATGACCTCATCCTCGTTCAAGAAATTAGAGGACATGCGCAGGATGTGATGGCCAGGGTCGTGGCTGATATGAACAGGTATGTTATAGGACAGTCACATCTTAGCTTGCTAAGGGCATTTTACGTTTCACTTAACACTACCCTTAGCTTTTCGCCATGATTCGGCATGTATTTCACACGGCGCCACTTATCTCGAGGGAGATAATCCTGTTCGAAAGCTGTTCTCAAAGCATCAAGTCACATGTTCGCCTCATTTAAACGAGCCAATGAAATTATCTGTATTTAAATATTTCTCAGACACCAGACATGTTAGTTTCACGAGGCGCAAGACTGGGGGATTCTACGCCAGACCAAAACGAAGTTGTACGAATTAGCTATTTTATTTCTCACTCTAATGGAGCATGCTTATTTGTTTTTCTCAAGAAAAATAATATTACATACGGCCTAACATATTTGAAAAAATTAAAATCGGCGGCAGTTCACAGGAAAATGATATGCCTTTTATTTTGTGATGGGGGCACTTCGAGGCCCACCAAGGGATCATTCCAATCGCTCGCTTTCTGGAGGTGTGTCTTCATTATATGTATGTGATTGCGCCGATGTCGGATGTAACGGGACCAATCGGATGTGACCATTTGGGAAACGCCCTATTATACTCAGATAGCACCCGTTACCGCATGGCTAAGAGCAGAAGTTTCTACGTATGATCGTGCCATGCGTTCGGATGATGGGACATTCAGAAAGGGCAAAGACCTGCAAAAATACCTTTAAATGTGATATGTAGCCCTTTTCAGTGTTCAGTTTATTAGCTTGATCCATGCATGTAAATTATGCAGCACTGTCTGTATCTTCTGAGGCCACAATTTTAACTTCGCCCAGTCCTCATTGTCAGAGTTTGTAACCTCTTGAACATGCGGTGCGCTTGCGCATTCAGTCTGTATCGATTTTGATCGACACAGGAAGCATGTATCTACATACGACAGAGATGGAAATAACATCCAGTATATTGATTGATAGAAATTGTAGTTTAAGGGCCGCTTCCCATACGGATTTCGCGGCCCATCAACTCAATGTTTTATTTAACTTTCACGGTGCATTTCTTCGTTAATTTAATATCTTTTGCAGTACTAGATATTAAAATAAGTAATTAAATAATAAATAACAATGAAAGAACAGAGGAAAATATAAATACAAGTAAAGAAGAGTCGCTATATACAAGTTGGTAAGTCTGTTATTGGTTAGGTTATGCTGATAAATATGTGTTGTAATCGCGTGGATGATTCCGTTGTCTTGGTACCCCTTCGTACACACAAAGCCGTCCAGAAAAAAACTGGGAGAACCAGGGCGTCTTCAGGATTTTTCGAGGTGACTTCCCTAACGACGCCCTTGGGAACAGGGTAGGTTCTTCCAAAAATATGTGCCTGTAACAATTGCTTGGAGTGTGTATTGGGGTACAGGACGGCAGGTCTACGTCCTATATTGCGTGAAAGTCAAAGGATCATATTCTGTGTTGAGGCGTCAGTTCGATGACATCTATGGGGTAGCGTGTCTGGCGTGGTATAGGGTCGAGTATTCTGATTCTGGACGTTCTTGTTGTGTGGCGTTGTCACTCAAAGGCGCTGTTGATATTCTTGTAATACTTTATGAAAGTATAAGATGAAACAGTGTGTAGTATTCATTTTTGTGAGTGACATTATTTGTGTGCGTGGTTGTTTATTGGATGTGTGCTAATGATTTATGTCCTTGATTGTTGAATTGGTAGCGGCCTTTAGGTTTTAGAGACGAATGTGGTTACCGGCCCACACGGAACATGGTATCTCCGGTGCCCACATTGCCTATTTTATTGCGAAATAGAGATTTTTGGCCAATATTGTCGCAGGGATGTTGATTGGTCTTGGCCTCCAATTTTTTAGACTAATGTGGCAACCGGTTCACATGGAACATGGTATCTCCGGTGCCCACATTGCCTATATTTTATTCCAAAAGAGAAACAAATATTTTGGCCAATATCGTTGATTAGTGGCGGCCTTCGGGTTCACATCGTGTCATAGTACTTGATGTACTAGTAGTTGACTATGAAAAAAAATAAATTGTTGATTGCGCATGCACGGGGGTAGTGTTATATACTGGAATAATAGCCAGCAGTTTTGATAAAATTTGAATTTAATATCGCTGGTAATGTTAACGGGGTGTAGAATTTTTTTAATTCGTTTCTAAGTGCCTCGCGTTGTGGGTAGTCTTTTGGGCATTCAAGTAGGACGTGTTCTATTGTTTCTTCTACATTGTTGCATGCGGTACAGTGTGGTGAGGTGTTTTTCAGAAGCATGGACAGATGTGATTTAAGTCCGGTTTCGCCTAGTCTTAATCTTGTGATGATGCGGTCATCACGTTTATTGTCTAACTGGAATCCTTGGACTTGTCTTTCCTCTCCATCAAGAATCTTATGTAACCATCGTCCACGTTCTTCTTCGTTTCATTCCTTTTGCCACTTGCTATCTATTTTGCGTCTAATGATAGTGTTGGGTTCTTTACATCCTAATCCTATTGGTACATCGTGTGCAGTTTTAGCAAGACTGTCTTTGGCAGTTTTATCGGCTGCTTCGTTGCCTCTGATGTTGACATGCTAAAATGGCGTCTATACCCTCGTTGTGTATTTGTGTACAGATACATTCTATTTTGTGTATGAGACCAGGTCTACTGTCAGATACAGAATTTTCAATGGATGTGAGTCCACTAAGGGAGTCACTGAGTATCACCGCACGGGTTGGTTTGTGCTCGATGATCCATTCGAGAGCCTTAATTATAGCAATCAGTTCACTAGTGTATACAGACATTGTTTGGAAGTTTGAAACCATTTTGTATGTTGAGCTCAGGTATAACAAAAGCTGATCCTGTGTTATTACTTGTGTTTTTCGATCCGTCTGTATAGATTTTAAAGTAATTTTTCCAGTTTTGGTTGATATATTCAAGGGTGGTGGCTCTTATAAAGTCTGGGTTGTCCTTCTTTGTTAGGTAGTCGTGTGTACTTGTGTCCACGTGGGGCGACTCTAATTCCCAGGGTGGCCTAGTGATTTTGTCCGTATCGCAGATGTCTGTGATGGGTATTTCGTGTTCTAGGAATAGGTTATTTACGGTGTAGCCGAGGGGGGCGGAGCCTTTTTCCCAGTTTTTCTTTAAATATTCATATTCACTTTTATCTTCAAAAAATTTGTGGTATGGGTGATTATCGCCCTTAGCTCTAGTTTTTCCTGCATATTTCAGAGACAGTTCCTCTCGTCTTAAACGAAGAGGTTTGTTTCTATTTGAAGACTACATAAGGCGGTTCTCTTGAAAGCTCCAGTAGCTATTTTTAGAGCTGAATATTGAAAGCTGTCTATTCTTTTCAGTTGTGTCTTACATGCTGATTGGTAGGCGATGGACCCGTAATCTATTTTTGACCTAATAAGAGTTTGGTATAATTTTATCAAACTATATTTACTCGCTCCCCAGTTTATCCCAGACACACACCTCATGAGGTTCAGGTCTTTATTGCACCGAAGAACTAGTTGATCGATGTGGTCTTTCCATGTGAGTTTTCTGTCAAAGATCATACCTAGATATTTAACACTATTTATATTATATACTGGTCTTATATAGATGGCCAGGGTGATATTTTACGGCGACCGATGAATTCCGGAATGGGAAGGTCATATTCCAGACCATTCGGCAATCGTCAGATGGTCAGGGGGATACTTCACGGCGATCGGTGAATTCCGGAAAGGGAAGGTGATATTCCATATCATTGGGCCATCTTCGGATTGTCAGGGTGATATTTACGGCGATCGGTGAATTCCGTAATCGGACGGCAATATTGTATAAAATTATCGCGCTCACCACAAGAACAGCGTGGAATCGTGTATATTATCTACTTCGGCCTATCCGATCGGAATACTGGAGAAGAAGAATAATAATATATCTTATAGATGAATGAACAACTTAGATGCTAAACTATTTGACAAGGGCATACGTTGCAGCTGTGACATCCTGCTCCCATTCGACTCCGTTTAGTAACGGACGATGCTGATTGGTCGAGAGCCATGTGCAAAAGCGACTGTGCCGCTTTTTTAACCCCAATGCAATCAGAGGGTATATCTGACAGTTGGAGATATACATGTAAAATCTGATGCCATGAGAATGAAAATATCCAACTCGATCATTGGGGAGGCACTGTCAGATATCTCCATAAGATTATGCAGTATATATATGACCAGATCAGTGAATTTTACGAATGTCAAATCATAAGTGGTTTTGTTCAAGAATTATAGCCGAGCCCTCCATCTAGATTCACCGACCGTGATACAACCATTACTTCTATAGCCATTGCGCATTCACTCTCCATGTACACCATGTATATGTACCGTACAGTTGTGAGAAACGCAGCTTGTGACATTCTAGCAGTGTTTATAGGCCCTCTATCTCTTCTTTTCACTTTCAGTCGATCAACATTTCCATACGGATTTAAGGTGAGCCAGCCTTTAGGAAGAAGCAGTTACAAAGAGGAGTATGCTTTTATTTATAGGTCAGTATCTGATCAAAACCGCAAGCACATAATTAGATGGAATGACATCTCTAATACCAGCAGTCTTCCTGGTGTCGGCTGAAAATCAAACACTAGATTCAAATTACAGCCAATTACAGGTCCTCTAGATTCATATTCTCCGCATGAGAGACATGTGTTCCAGATCCCCTAATGTTCAAATGAACATCCGTTATTGTCAACGCGTGGCTGAGATACATTTTACATAGTCAAAAAAATAGTGGTGGTCCGTCATCAATAATTGGTGTCGAAGCCCTATCCTCATCATTTAAAGGTGATGATAAAGGTCCATTGCAGATTCTACGCTGTTTTCCTACTCGCTTGCCAAAAACCAGCGTATACTCTTTCTAATTCATTTCATGCCTTGTTTGCCGGATCATGGGGATGTTTGAAAAGATATCAGATTTTTTTGGCGCGAACCTTCTGAATGCGGTATTGCAGTATCCGTTGATGTTTTCGTTGATACACATGTTGAGCATGAGATTCGTCTGCGGTTCAACTTGATCAAACGTACACATGTTTATTTACAGGCTCAGCAAAATTACTTTACATGCAGTGGAACAGTATGACGACGGAGCAGACGATCATACCGATGCGTTTGAGCGGGAACCTTTTATCATCCAAGCGCGTCTGCCTAACACGTGTGAGTGAAATTCTTGGTTAACCCTTTACTTTCTGCATATTCAATAGCATTATGAAAGCACGTTTGGAGCGTCTCAATGAAGTGAAATGGGAGCTCTGTGTGGAAGATCATGTCACTATGATGAACGCAAAAATACATTCCATCTTTTGAACTCTCAGTTCTCTGATCAAAATGGACCTGCTCATGGGTCAAACCAATGAGACTCCATGGTCAAAATCACTCATGCAAGGAACGTTCTCTGTCAAGTCAGAGTTCCCGGGTCAGGTCACAGTTCCCTGGTCAGGTCACAGTTCCCTAGTCAGGTCCCAGTTTCCTGGTAAGGTCACAGTTCCATGTCCAGGTCACATTTCCGCAATAGTAGTCTTTGTTTTAAATGTGATTTGTCACGGAGCAGATAAAGAGGGAACGATACATGAGCAGATTCTCAATAATGCACGTAAAGCAAACCACGTATTTAGACATAGGCCTACATGTAGGTGTACCTACAGTCAACTCATTTATGTACCTTTATGCTCTATGAATGAATACACTAAATGCATTCGCTGATGAACCGGTGTTTATGTTATGTTCTCTTTCTAGATTCCCTGAACAATTTCGTCTTCATTGGAATCCATGTTAAACCAACTGAAGCAAAATCAGAAATAGCAAATCTTGTCAAGGTTCATGATCACGTCGTCTCCAAGTATGGAATCAAGGTAATACAATAGACAATGTAGGCGTCGGAAGAACGTCTATGTGTTCAAATCGTTAGTATATATTCTTCCTCGTTGTTTGTCTTACCTTGGTGTGTAGGCGATTATCGCTTGGAACCCCCAACATCCAAATTACAATTACCGACACTGGTAAATACTGGGCTACCGTACATACAAAACATTTCCTAAAATTGTGATATTCTTCTGCTATCAAGCAAGCTTGCTAATTTATTTGTGATTATCAAGTTAAACCGATTTAATAAAGTTAATGTCTCTGCTGAACATGATAAAGCATGTATTTGGTACACAATATATCTCAATTTCCCTCTCCAGGACGTCTTGATAGGCGGTAACTTAGACGCGGATTGTAGCTACATGTCACAGGCAGCTTTGGTGGCCTCGCCGCTATATTCGTCAAACTTCACTTGGCTGATAGATAGTTCAACAGATACATCAGTAAGCCCTCACACAAGCTGCGCGTACGACAGGTGAGTTCATTGAGAAATATTGCAGGCTCCCATCAACGGCCTCGTGTTGGATGATTTGATGAAGTTAGCAAAATATGGAAATGAGATCGACGATATCTTTTACGAATCGTTTGAATATATCTGTGATTTATTGGACCCAAAACATAACACTGTTTCATATTCGTACTGCGCCACCAGAGAGATCGATTGACCTGTTCTAAAAAAACGCTGCTATGAAAGCTTCGTGACTCAGGGTCCACGATGGACAGCTATGGATGGTTTTAGACTAATTCCGTTAACCTGTTAATAAACAGTGTTAAGAGAATATGATATATTGAATCATACACGTTACAACACAATTTGACACAGCATCTGAAGCATTTAGATCTACATACATGGAACCCCAAAACAACGAAAGAAGATTCAAGGACTAAAACACACTGTTATAAATCACTCCGTAAATTCACAGTTAAATGTACTGGCAGAAAAGGCGCGAGTACATTCAACTGTAAAATTACGTTTCACTGTATTTTACAATTACCGCTTTGTAATAGGCTTTAAACTGTAAAATGTTGCACCGTATTTTATAATTACCGTTTCTTGACAGGCATTCAACTGTAAATTAGGTTGCACTGTAATTTGCAAATACCGCTTTAGCCCTTCTTGTTGACAAATGCGGCCACCACAAGTTTCGTAAATAATCACGAGGGAATCTGTGAAATTATTACACTAATATACGAGAATCAAAGCCAGATAAAACCAAAACCAAACCGTATTATAGACCGAGAATTGACGTAATCTGCCGCGTCCCTTCCAGTGCGTGTTCTGATAATGCTCTGAATGTTTTATCGTACAACGCAGGTGTCAGATGTTTCCTGCAACTGCGAGATTCGTGTGGAAAGATATCAACATTTTTTCAGAGAAAACAGGAATTTTATGTTACGTTTGTGCATGCACAGTTTACCCATACCGGGAGTATGGTAGAATCTATACATTTACATGATATGGGGTTATTCTTAATTCAGATTTATCATAACCGGAAGCAGAATGAAATCGGCTATCGTTTCTGGAAGTCCTAAGCCCTATAACTTTCAGCGTGAGTTAGGTCTGACAGACGAAGAGGTGAGATGTCTTCTTTCGATCTTGTACAAATTTGTAACATCATTAATAATACTGCTTCGTTAACATCGTTAATAATAATGTTTCGTTAACATCGTTTAAAATAATTTCTCGTCAACATCATTAAAACTACTGCTTCGTTTTATGGTCTCTGTGCAACTTATCTATAGCTTTGATCCAATTCTACAACACTGTTGTAAACACGATTTCTTCTATGCGGCAATGCACAACATTCCACGAGTACCACTAAATTAATTCTCATGTAATTCCCAAGTGAAATCGTGAAATGTTGTAAATTAACCCGGGGCTAGGGGCCGTATGAACCCATGTACTTCAAGATCATCATGGTACTCATATGAACAGTCACAATCAAAGCGTGACTGAGATACATCATTCTCTAGATAACCACTTTACAACGATTATTATGGATTAAGAATACTGATCAGCGATACGGATTTTATATTTTTGGAACATCATGGTGTCTTGTCGGCATCATTGAAAACTGTTGACCGCTTCTCTCTTGTAGGAAACTAGCCTATGTGTATGTATACTATGATTGTCCTTTCGAATTCGGTGCTAATACTGTTATATGGATATGGAATAGGTCTTTGGATTATGAACGCGAATATTCTTTAATGGACGACGGCTAAATTATGAATGACGGACTAAACGCTTGTATTACTGTTTTCGAAGAAACTTTTTAACTGAATCATAGTGTGAGCTCTGCGAATCCTAATCAGTATATTTTTCTTGTATCTTTCAGGCGCAAAGCATAAGTGCGCATTATCCGATCGAGCTTGATATCGCGTAAAGTATGTGCCCGTGGGTGCATGCCTTCTTTTGATTTACCGCACTGTCAATTTTTGTGTAGACGTACAATTAATTTGACTGAAAATAAAACAGTATGAAATGCAAATGTTATTTTGCCTTCTATCAGTTAATGTTGAGCTATGTATATGCCCTCTGCTCTTGACGAATGGTGCGGCAAAATGTTTGTGTCCATGACAGATATTCCGTACGATGTGGCTAGTATTTTCTTGTATGTGTCGAAGTGAATTTCGGGGATAAGTTTCATATGAGTTTCCTGTGATAACTAGCTCAACACTTATATTCATGAACGACATTCAATTCCAATCTTACAGTTCTAACGTGCGATCTGCTCGCATAACAACTTATCTCAAGAAGGATGTCAAGCCCTTGGCCTACATTTTACAAAGAACAAAGAAGTAGAGACACTCAAACATAAAATGAATGTTATGACTTGGTCTAGGAATGAAATGGAGCAATGATATCTATAAGTTATGATGGCCGAGAAGGCACATCGCTGTATTGTGTTATGAATCTGGACCGACACACGAAGGCAGGATGCGAAGTGCGAAGCCAGGATGCGAAGTTCGAAGTCAAGATGCGAAGGCAGGATGCGAAGTACGAAGCCGGGATGGGAAGCGCGAAGTCAGTATGCGAAGGCAGGATGAGAAGTGCGAAGCCAGGATGCGAAGCGCGAAGTCAGGATGCGAAGGCAGGATGCGAAGCGCGAAGTCAGGTGCGGTGCATTGTGACTTCGCGCTTCGCATCCTGCCTTCGCGCTTCGCATCCTGACTTCGCGCTTCGCATCCTGCCTTGGTCCTTCGTATCCTGACTTCCAATCAATACGCAATATTCAAAACATCTTGAAGCAAGGAAACTGTTTAGGCCAGGTGTACAATGACTGTGACCATTTTAACCTTCCTACTCCGTAAGCAAGCACGGTTATGTATAAACGGAGTATCCGTTTTATTTAGGTTATTCCTACGAAGTAGGCTACAGATCGCAAATTGTCCGGTAATGAGTGAGTGAGTGAGTGAGGCAGTCCATCCGAGTCCTTTCGTCGGCAAAATAAGGAGAACCATTGACATTAGAACCTTGATTTTTGGCACGAACGTGCATTAGGGCATTGTTACCAACAGGTTCTGAGCTGACCGAATTCTGCTGAGAATTTGATTTATAATTATTTTTTTTATTATTTATTGATAGCTCAGCGAGTGCACTGTCATGCCCATCGGGAACCCTTGGCTGTATGTTTCACTGTATATATAACACAGTATAAAACGTGATGGGATAATGAAATAGGAAATGCTAATTTTCCATCATTTGTTAGTGCATTTAACTACACTGCTATTACCAACTTGCCAGCCTACACACAATTCAGTATATTGCTAGAGATATATGTAAGCTGTGGCCTTTAACGTGTATCCTATTTCACATCCTTGAAACATTTCCTCACAGATCACATCAGGCGTCAAATTCAGGTCAAGTTACAGTTACGCACTGTTGGTGAAATATACTACATCAACCAATTAAGTCAGCCGAAGAAAGAAAGATGTGGCATTTTCCTTCAGAATAGTCTGCGTGAGCAACAACGATAAAAGTTTACTGAGGGTGAAACAAAGCCATGACGGCATGTGCTAGTTTAAAGTGTCTTAATTTATTTTCTTTGGGTAGAATTTAACTAGATAAAGTAAGTAGACGCTATTTATTCGTCTTTGTACCGATTATGCTCAGGAGAATGGCATGAAACCATTATCTTGTGCAGAGAAGGTGTTGGTCTTGAGTTGAATTACCGTAAACTACATAAATGCTACCTTTCTACTATAGTACTACATATAAAAATTTGTTGTATTGTTGGGAAAATAATGCGATTCAAAAAGTTGTTTTGATCCTGGACAAGGGCACTGAAAACCATTAAAGAGATCGATATATTTTCACACGTAAAGCTTGAAATCTACTGAACTTTTTTATTATTCAATCTGTTTTCTTTAGTTAACAAATTGTAAAATTAAATCGGCGATAGTTATTTATTTTTGGAATGAAGGCGCAGCAGGAGATTGTTACAACAAGTCTTGAGCTGACCTACTTTTGATGAAAATTTCTGGTGATTTTTGATGAAAATCACTGGCGATTCTGACTTGGGCGGTGCCCATCTTAATATAGGCAGGATTCTAACTGGGGGCGGGGATTTCCAAGAGTTCAGTTCGCGTTCCGAGTCCTAATGCCTACTCTACTTCGTAGGTCCTGTGACGTTAGTCACACTGCTCATGTAATATATCCTTACTGCAATTAAAGCAAAACCAAGAAGCTGTGATTAACCACTGTGGACAATCATAGCGTGAGATTTAACAGAGGGAAGTCCTTATCTGAGCTTATCACGTATAACCCAGATATTTCAGATTACCCAGTTTCAGCCTTGAAACCATCTACGGAACCCTGTCGGCCACAAGACAAGGTTGGCGTCGATGGTTGTCTTTTCGCGAAGGTATGTGCTTTCTGTATGCTTTGGACTTGATTACTTTTAATGGTCGAGCAAAATAATTAACTAATTAATCCGAAGACTATATTTTGTGTCTTCAGAACACGTTGCGAAGTGTGAATTATGCTACCTGCCTTCGTTGTTTGTTTCGTTCTGCAACCATTCGACATGGCATCTGTACCACGCGAATTAAAACTGTCTCACTTCACTACGACTTCTTCCGTCCAATCATAGCGCTCAGCGTCAGACGGCGAACTTCGACTTCTCCGTTCATGCTTCGAATTAGCCTTGATATATCAGCCAACAGGTTAAGGGTACAGAGCCCTCCTGCACACACTTTTACACACCCCCTAGAACTTGTCTTTATACAGCTGAAAGTATGCCACACAGCTTTGGCAATGTATATATTTCTTGAAAGCACATTCCTTAAGGATTCCAAATATATAAGTTTGTTCACTTTATACCTTTATGTTCTGAAAATATTTGGATTTTAAATAAATTTAATGTAAAATTTAATTTTATATTTTTAAACGCTATTTTCAAAAAAGTATTGTAACTTACTTCATCATTTCCTGTAGAAGACGACTCCAACAGGAAATCCAGGTCTCAGTTTTATCAATTTTGGTCTAGTTTTCATTCTGTTGACATTTAATGGAATATTTCTTCGCAACTCACAGTTTTGAACTTTTAAGTTGAATTAAATGTCAATAGAAAAATAACTACACCAAAATTGACGTTACGAAAAGTTGAATACTTTCTTTAAAATAGCCATTTAAAAAAGAAGGCTCATTTTTTAAAATTATTTTGTTTCAATTTGAATGTCTTCACAACCTACAGATTTATAGTGAACGTATTTATATATTTGGAATCCATAAGAAATGCGCTTTCAACAAATATAAATTCTAGGGGGTGTGCGAAAGTTACTGCAGGAGGGCTCTGTATCCTTAAAGCTATAAGACTTGATAAATAGACATGACACGTCATTGCCCTCGGGTGCATTTGAATTTTCGAAATCTGTGGTTTGAGTGGGTTATTTATTGCTTGTCCGTTGTATCTGGCCGCCATACAAGAAGGATTGACGTAACTAGTGGGGGAATACGTCACACTACACATAGTCATTGAATTTGTTCTGATTGCCTCGTCTCTGGTTCGTAGATGACATTTACATCTCAGATTTGAATGCCTTCAGTGATCCGATCTATCAAGGCTAATTCAAAGTGTAAACGAAGACGTTGACTTGTGTATGAAGATTACCTCCACTGGATTTGAAAAACACAATCTGGTTTGAGCAGCATTTATTGAATCAGTGGGAGCACAATGAGCCAGAGCTCTTTAGTGTGTCTCTCAGTCGTTTCTGGGGCTTATACTGATGTACATTTCCTCGATATCAAAATCTGCAATGGAATGACAACCTCAATATATCCACTTGTATCGGCCAGTATATTCATTTCGACAGCTTTCAACCTTGGACTACAAAAACTGCTTGGATACGGGCATTTATTACTAGAGCTCACAAACTTTGTAGTACTGTTTCGCTATTCAACAATCAGTTGGGTGTTATTAAAGACTTTATGTCTTGGAAGGGCTTAAGGAACATAGTAAAGGCAACAGCGAAATCCATTCTCATTTGTTAAGTTGTGAGCATTTCCAACATATTAAAGACCTACTAGATTTACCGAATAAACTAGAAGGTATTCCATATTGCCCATTGTCCTCAGTCTTATTGTCTAACACTAAAGTTATTGACTCCGCGGATCACTGGAATGTCTTGTTATTTAAGGAAGCCCTAGCTATTCGGCGATCAAATCCTAAACTTAACAGTGGTGTAAAAGCTTCGAAAGAGCTACAGTTATTTAGGTAGACTACTGTTTATTATTTTGGTATTTTGTTGCCAATTTCAATGGTTTTTTTTTATATATATATTTTATTCCATCAATCACTGTTTAGATAAGATAATACAGCCATCCAGCATTTCTGTGGTGTGTGTATTCCTTGTCTTGTTAATTAATAGCTTAATATAATTCAGCATTTCCCATTCTGTAACTATCTAATTCTCTATATTTTATTTCCGATTTCAATCCTCCATACATGTACCTTTGTTACGTTTCTCTAATCAACTTAATACATATTTTCTTTTTTTCTAATCTCTGTTTCACTTGTGTTTATTCCCCTGATTGACATTTCTGCTGCCACTCTATACACATTCACACACCTCAATAAATCACCACCCGTCACTATTAATCTTTATCAAACTATTACCATTTCGATTGTGTATTGCCAGGCCTATGTGTATTCCTTGTCATGCCTATTTGCCACTCATGTTTACCTTGTTATGTTCACATATTATCTGATTGGCTATTGCCCTCTAATTTTGTGTATCTAACCATTTCAGTCTTTGTTAGTCGTTTTTGTATATAAGAGCCTGTAACTTCTGTTAAATCACATCCTGAAGATGACAAATAAAATTTTGTCGAAATATTGAGACTGTCGCCATGCGTTTATTAAGTTTATTCGGAGTTACTTTGCTTCTGCATTATGCCAAGCTTATCAGTGGATCAACACGATTTCAGTCGTTTTTACAAACAGTAGTTATTATTCAACAGATACACATACAAGAATATGTACAGATTTCGATGCATATATGGCAGGATACTGTTTATTATGAATGATATTGTGTAAATGTGGAGTAGTAGCGAATAAACTTTATAGAGAAATGATTTCGGCTTTAACAAGTGGTTTCCATTCTTCTGAAACGTATAGTATTAGACGGAGGAAATGTCATTGGTAAGAAGTTACATCTGGGGCGAATGACCGATATATGAGGATATATTTCATTTCCATCTGGTCGAGAGAATCACCAAGGAGCGTTGGAACCTGTTGGTTTGTTTAACAAAAGCTCCCAGGTACATCTGGATATCAATATTTTCTGCTAGACCTTTAACACAATCTCCGAAGAAGACACCTTAAAGATGTAATCAGCCTCAAAATGGATGGATTTTGTGAACTATGCGTTTTTTCAGCAGAGAAGATTACCAAAGCATCAATTGCATAATATTTGATGATACTGGGATCGCCATATACAACGAATGCAAGAATATCTTGTCAGAGAAATTTGAAACTCTGCTCGCTTCGATGGGTTTTCTGTTTCGCCATTGAGTGTGTGAATGGTAGAAACAAGTTAAGTTTTTTGTGGTCAAATGTCTCTTTTTGTACCTGTTGTAACATATGTCACTTTAGCTGAGTTTGAGAGACATCGATTTCAGTCCAGATTTGAGGCTGATTACATCTTTAAAAAGAGATAAATACATTTGTGACGTAGCGTATCAAACCTTTCGTGATGTAGTCCGAAGTTTTTGTTCAATTATTTTATTTATCCAGTAACTTTTATAGGTATAGTATATACCTCAGGTTAGAATCTTGCATTTTGATTGGAAGAGACCAGCATATCTACGAAGAGAGACTGGCGAAGCCATGGTATAATGGTCACTATTAATTTAGATACAAACTTGTATATTAAACAGCTCATTCTAATTGCAAAATGTCAGAAAAAACTCTTTCGATATTGATTTCTGAGACAGTAGAACACCGTATAGCATCAGATTGTATAAATCCTACTGTTAGATATACCTATATTTTATGAGGTTACAAACTCTGACATTAGGAGAATGCGTCACGATCGAGCGTTTTGTCTCTGTTCGTGGCGCTCTTTCTTTTTGGTACCATCACTGACTGATACGACTTGGGGGCTTTTAGGTCAAATTATTCCAGTTACAATAGTTATTATATAATTTTCATTTCTTCTTTCTTTTTCATTTTACTCTGCAGGTAAAATCTTTGAACATGACGTCGTATATTGGACTATGTTGTTTGATCGTTATATGCTGTTTGGGAATTGTGTGTGAAGCGACTGTAAAACTCGCCTCTTTCAATATCAAGTGGCTGAGCGAAAGAAAGGTCCACGATGCAGCAATTGAAGGGGTTATATCTAAGGTAAATAATGTCCCCCTATCTCCTGAGTAGTGTATAAAAAAACGATACAGACGCATTCTGTGTAGGTTGTGATTTTTGAGCTTGTAATGACTTCACGGCGAGACGCTCGGACCACAGTCGCTTGGCTTCAATGGTTGTCTTCGTCGTCGTTGTTATAATAAATGGAAAATATATTTCAAAAAGAGTATCATTATTTTCCAACAGTTTAGACAGACAATGTCAGAGAATATCATGAAAAATATGTTGCTTTTTTATGAATTAGCGATACATACTCAACCCGTCCTATATCTCCTTTTGCAGATTTATACATAAAATATATTTTTGATATTCTCTGACATTTTGGTATCTGAAATGGTTAGGGGTCCCCGTTAGGATAGTAGATCTTATGTATGTTGAGCCGCTCTTTCTTTTCCGCATATTTGTGGATCTACATCGTCTTTCATTTGGATTTTTGTACTGTGGTTTCGTCCAAAGGTATGTGAAATTCTCTGCTTGTATTCTGTGGACTTTGGCGCTGTGAAAGTTGAAAGATTCTTCAGTTTTGCTGACATTTTAAGTTCAAGCTGAGACCATTATGAGTTGCCTTATTCGTG
>JAVTVY010031040.1:0-126068 GCA_036873755.1 Hanleya hanleyi | reverse complement strand
CGAAGTAACGATGCGAAGCACGAAGATGTTGCGTTCTATCATTGACGCATGCTCCTTTACAATACAAGGTGAATTAATACCATACAATGGAAACCTTGGAATTTTGTCAAGTCATCCTGATTTATTTCTTCGTCCAGATTCCGATAACCAAGAAACTTTTCTTGTGCGTAATGTTGTTTTTGCTATTGTTGTTGTAACAACATAAGATTCTGAACCAATAAAGTAGATATGATGTATAAGGGATGAGACCATAATGTGCATAAGATACCATAAAATGCAAAATAAGATGGCCGCTTTGATGACGTCACCGTGACGTCATTAAAAAAACACACACTTTTGGCCTGTTTCTCGGTCAGATTTTTTCGAATTTTTTACTGTTGTAATTTAAATTAGCGTAAATAAATTAGAGAATATGAATCAGAAGTGAAATAAAATAGTTTTTGTCCACTTTTTTTCGCGAAAAAGCAGAAATTTTTGAAGACAAAGATGAAAACTTTACTTTCCTGATACTCCACGCGGTCGCCATCTCGAATTTATCCATGATCCCCTGATCAGGGGGTTATGTAACATGACCTCAATATGATAAAAATACAAATTACAAGCGTCTGGTCCGTCATCCATAATTCAGCCGTCGTCCATTAGAGAATATCCGCGTCCATAATCCAAAGACCTATTTCATATTCCATATAACAGTATTAGCACCAAATTCAAAAAAGACAATCATGGTATACATAAACATAGGCTTGTTTCCTGCAAGAGAGAAGCGGTCAACAATTTTCAATGATGCCGGCAAGAGATCATGTTGTTAAGTAACGGAGTGTCGGCTCTCAAAATGTTGTCGTTTGGTTTGGGATCCATAATTCCACCCCCAGGCCTGGTAGGGTTTAGAATAAACAGTGATCACTCGTCTACATAAAGTATTGTGTGATACATGGCGTAAGTTTAATAACAAAACAAAAAAACAAAACAAAAAACAACATATCAATACCCGCATGGCTGAACCTTATGAATGATAAAATGTATTATATATATGTCTCGATCACACGTTCGAGGTCACATTCACGTCACGGCGTGAAGTTCGAATATGCCTATATGGGATTTTTGTTATCAACTAGATACAGTCGATCGAATGCGATCGAAGAGGCATCTATTTTGCATGCTAACGAAAGGAATCAGTCATTATTTGTGAAGAGAGTAATAACGTAAAACTTGCCCCTCAATTGGTGCCACCCTGATAATAAGCGGCACAAAAAGATTCCCAAACGATAACTTGAGGGAAGGAACCCACATACCTAATTTGGAAAGAATCCCCCGAAATTGGAAATAGACAATTGAATGAATGACGCCACGTATGCTTGAAAAACAATCCCAAGCGAGATCTTCAGGCAAAGTACCAAATTTGGAAAGAATCTATTCAAGTTTTTAAAGTTTATTGTTCTGAAACACAATTTTAAATTGATCTCCGGGTGGCACCACTTATATGCGGATCTGCATGAAAAACAATGTCGTTTGTGAAAAATTATTCTCAGGAAATGCAATTTTAATTTGACCTCCAGTTGGCGCCACTTCGAGGCGGATAGGGACGAAAAAAGCAATCCCAACCAATATGTTGGGGCAAGGTACTGACTTACCAAGTTAGAAAAAAATCTGTTTGGATTTTCAGCAATTAGAGTCTGAAAATAAAATTTTAACTTTCCCAGTTGGCACTGTGAAATTCATTTGTGGGACATATGTATTTACATGTACATGTTCCATGTCATAAAATCACCATACTGTGCATGACTGATTGGCATTGCTGTAAACAAGGCACTGCATGTAGTTCAGATACAAATGGCAACAGAGGTTATACATTGAGTCAATGGTCAGCCACTACTTTGACCCCCACTAGTGACCTTTCTCTGTAAAGGCTGTGAGGACCAATCACTGATATGCTATCTATGCTAATCAGAATATGAAAATTGGTAGCCCAACAGAGACACTTTACTAAAGGTCCAGATGGAAAATTTGTATAAAAGAGAAATATGTAGAAAAATACAAATATCCAGTTTCTGACAGAGCTGAAAAACAATAAGTGCTTTCCCCCCAGACAGGAAAAATATGATTGACGAAGGCATTCGCAAGTTAACCGTCGGAAAAGATTAAACAGAAGTAAAATTAGCATATAAGGGACTTTGAAGATAAAAGAAGAAAAAAACAGTTTCCAGGTTCGGACAGAGCTAAAAAACAACAGGTGTCTTCCCCAAGACAGGATCAATATGCATCAGAAATTTGAAGTTGATTGACAAAGGAATTCAAAAGCTATCCGACGAAAAATGGGAAGAAGAAGAAAAAGAAGGAGAAGAATCAGAAGAAAGAAGAAACTGTCAAACACATAAGGCATCTCTAGTGACGCCTACATGTAATTAAGTACTGCTGGCTTGATACTTCATCCTGCGGTTACGTGACCATGTCAATGATGCGAAGGATCGGTCCGTTGAACTTGGCAACATCTCTCTATATAATTCTGAATTAACACTACTTAGTTTGTGCGACTATTGGCAATTTGTCCTCAGAGCGATGGTTTTGGTGTCATTAATTTGACCGTTTCTTTGCTCTCATTCGATCAGACTGTTGTGCGGCTCGTCGAATACGCATAGCGCGGCCCAAAATAGCATTCCAACAAAGAAAATCAGTTGGAAACGATGTTTTTCATGTTATTCAATATTTAGTGTGTATATTCAATCATGATGTTTTCCTAAATACAATTAAAAGAAAACGATTCATTTATGTTTTGTGAATACACTATTTTCTGGTCTTTTATCGCTTGTATAATTGATTGGATATCTCACTAGTATTCGCCACGGAATTAATGACACATGGTGTCAAATCAAATCGATTTGGGGAAAAATGCGACATACCATTGGTGCTAATGTCGCCAAAACGGTGGACTTTGATTTAACAGATATCCTACTAATTCGCAGTCGCAGAAAATATCAACACTAACATTGAGTTAAAATGGCGTGTTATCTATGTTGACTATAGGCGTGCGAACAAATGATAGCTTGTGTGTCTTTTTCTATTTTTTTGTGCAACATTGTAACGATCGTCAACAACAATAAAACATCGTTGAGAAATCGTTACAATGTTGCACAATTACCTCTCTTAAAAATGCGATTTTCAATGAAAAATTACTTTAGGAAGACACTTTTTTAAAGGAAAAAAAGTTCTTATGAGGAAGAATCGTTTCTTATAAGATAAAATGATATCCTACCATGAAGAACCACTTTTTCGATATTTTTTTTTATAAGAAAAAAGCTGTCTGTCCACACAAGTCAACGAACAAAGAAAACAGATATACAAGCTATCATTTGTTCGTAGGGACGGAACGCCTTGCAAGGACAACTGCACTGTGCAAAATAATCTGCTTCTTGATGTTGGGCCTTAATTTGAGGCTTCCCTGACAAAAAGTAATTAACGCTGAATTCAGAGCGCATTCACGCGTTGGATGTAACGCCTGATCTATGTGAAAGGGAATACCGTACTCAATCAATTATATCGAGCGTTTATGCGTTATATTCTCCGGTTCGAGTCAATTACCAGCCGCACCAGTGATTTTCATATTTTTTCTGAATACCGGGAAATCTCTGACCAAAATTGGAACCATAAAGTCCATATACTATCTAATGATTATTATTATGGAGTAGGCTCTCATTTGCAAATTGTCCGGTAATGAGTGAGTGAGTTAGTCAGTCAGTCCATCCGAATCCTTTTGTCGGCAAAATAAGGAGAACCGCATGAACCTGCATTAGGGGACTGCTACCAGCAAGTTCTAAGCTGACCTACTTTGCTGAAATTTGACCTACTTAAGTGACCTATAACATTACTCTTGGACCCCCAAGTCATCTTCCTCAGTCTACTTCGTAGGTCCTGTGACGTTAGTCACACTACTCATATACTATCTAATGATTATTATCATTAAAGCTGGAGCATGCTGTGTATCATTCTCTTATATTTCTGAATTTATTTTTTTGCGCATTTTTAATTGACGTTGATATGATTCAAATTATAAAAAGAACAATAAGTAGGCTATACTGAATCATAATGAGCCAGATGTTTCTTTCTTCTCGTCCACAACATGAAGAGAAATTGCGCTGCCAGACCAAGTATGCGACTGCAGATCTCCAGATTGAACGATGTTAAGCGACTCGTGGTCAAGCTAATTTATGGAAGACGGTAGCGGCCGCTCGCCTTCTCGCATACTCGCCCTTTTTTTTTGCTGACACGAGAAGTCGAGAAGTCGAGAACGCGAGGCGACAAGTCGAGAACGCGAGGCGGGAAGTCGAGAAGTCGAGGCGAGAAGTCGAGATCGCGAGGCGAGAAGTCGAGAAGTCGAGGAGAGAAGTCGAGATTGCGAGGCGAGAAGTCGAGATTGTGAGGCGAGAAGTCGAGAACGCGATGCGAAAAGTCGAAAAGTCGAGGCGAGAAGTCGAGGACTTCTCGCCTTCTCGTCTTTGCTTTGTGGCAAACAGGCGAGGCGTGCATGCGAGAATGGACGGATTCTCGCGTTCGCGACTTCTCGCCCTTTTTTAAAAAGGCGAGAAGTTGAGATGGCGAGCATGCGAGAATGGACGGATTCTCGCGTTCGCGACTTCTCGCCTTCTCGCCCTTTTCAAATTAGGCGAGAAAGCGAGAACATTCTCGACTTCTCGCCTTCCGGTCTCTTATACGTATGATCGGTATCCTGTTCAGTAATGAGCTGCATTTATGTACAATTGCAATTGGGAACAAACTTGCAATAATACAGAAGAAAAGCCAAGTAGGGATGACAATTTCATTCTGTATATTTCGCTATTAGTTATAGTATCTTCAGCAGTGAACAAAGTTACAAACAGCTTCATACGCACAGTATATATACAAGACATAATTTGATCTTAGCCAATACACTTTTATGAATAGGTAAGCCAATAAATTATGTCGGTCAGGTTGGACGGATATTAAAATGCTGTCGTTTTCAGAAATTGTCAAATGTTAAGCGATAACCTGACAGCGATCTATAAATGGTGTGATTCAGGTGATACAATACACACTCTAATTAATAATTAATAAACAATACATAATCTGCTTATTTGGCAAGAACTAAGTAAACTGTAAATAAATGAATAAAATATGGTGATGTAGTGGGTATGTACCTACATTGAATATTTCTACATGTCATGAAGCATGGATAAGGGCTGTCATTTTAAGATAATATAGGTATAATGTTCTTGGCAATCCACATCAGAATTGATGGAAACCTACAAATGTTGTAACTCGCATGGGATTATACAATTATGAAACAATACACAGTCTAATTTATGAAAAGAAAACTGGTTAATCTATAAATGATATTACCTAAATAATTTTAAATACTTTGATGCTTTCAATCCTTGGTTTAAAATTGGTTTGTGCCGGAGTATGGCTAAGGCTTCTTTAAATAACACTTGAGACCAGTGAGCTTACCTTTTTATAAATGTGTACTGGCTAAGAGTGAGTGAGTGAGTGAGTGAATAGGGTTTAACGTCGCTTTCAACATTTTTCAGCAATATCACGACGGGGATGGGAAGGAAGAGGAGGGGCAGTGGCGGGGATACCTACTTGTAACAGAGCAGATCTAATGCTGTCATTTTATAGTGCTGTGCCACTGAAATATCATGCCGTAGGCAGACATGACACCCCACTCAGTGACATTATACTGACACCGAGCGAACAAGTTCCATTCTTCAAGTCTTAGGTATGACCCAACCTGGGATCGAACCCAGTACCTACCGCTTACGAGGCCGACGCTCTAAACATTAGACCACCACAGTGCGGTGTATTGGCTAATTTCACATTATGCCTTGTATATATACTATGCGTATGGAGCTGTTTGTAACTTTGTTCACTGCCGAAGTTGCTATAACTAATAGCGAAATATACAGAATGAAATTGTCATCCCTACTCGTAGTTGCCTTTCTTCTCTACAACACATACCACGAATCGTTAGATTCTTGGTATGTGGATTAGAATAGGTCAACGGGAAGACTACATTGTGAAGTCATGTGGCTCTGTCAGTATGTGGTAACCGCTTCCCACTTATATGTGTTGTAATGTAGGTAACGTCGCGATATGACTGAATATATGTTGAAAATGACGTTAAATCCTACTCACTCACTCACTCCAACGTCGTCTGCCTACTGAATGTTAGATCTTGTGTGTTAATTGACCGTTGTTGTTAATGTACCGGTCAATTTCAATGAGAGTGGTAATACCTATACACAAGGGCCTAACACTATAGATGAAAGCGTTATGGTGTTAATGGGCGAGTAAATTGTATACGATGTATCGCTCTCGTACACAATATATGAATGTCAATTCGAAATTATTTACAAACCTCGGATTTTGAACACTGAAGGGCAGGTTCGAAGTGGGAAAGTAGAAATCGTCTGGATAAAATGAAGATAGCCATAGTGGTCCTGTATAAAATCAACTAGGATTAGTTTACTATTAATTTCCTGTTGGAATTAGCACAAGAATATCTGAATTTCACTGATTGATAATTTGTATATAATATACTTTAATGGCTGTTCAGCTGCTCTTCACATTCTGTATGTGATTACCAAGAACCCTCTCCAATTCATCCGTCTCTCCCATTGGTCATAAACAAACAACAGTTTAATGTTCATTAGCGAACAACCTAGAGAACGGAGACCCATATCAACAATTTAAAAACGCAACTATTATAAGGAATAAATGTGAATGCTTAAGGCAGTGGAGGACATTCATTTCTAGAGGTTGAATGTTGTTTTTTCAATTCCACAATTTCTTCATCACGTTAAGAGAACATGATGCATGAAAAACAATGCGGGGTCACCATAATCGTTACAAAAATATGGCAGCCAAATGTGTGTATAACACTTAAAACCTATAAAACTGAATACACAGGGAAACAGGTCATGAACAACTAAAATAAAAGCATCTTATTTATGTGAACTACTGCTGGACATTGGATGAGATTTGGACATGAGTTGTTTAGATTACCCCGTACTGCCCTACATACAGTAGCATCCCTGCATACCTTTTTCTGTGAACCAGTCATTGGGTGTTGATTGTTTTGTGAACCAGTCATTGGGTGTTGATTGTTTTGTGAACCAGTCATTGGGTGTTGATTGTTTTGTGAACCAGTCATTGGGTGTTGATTGTTTTGTGAACCAGTCATTGGGTGTTGATTGTTTTGTGAACCAGATAAATAAATATCCAATTTTTGTTCTATAATATAAGTTTCAACATGTGGGCATGCTCTGACACTTCCAGTTTCGTTGAACCCGCGAAGAAATTATATGAACATTAAGTTTAGCCTCTGATAGAGCTAGGCTAAACGCTAAATGTTTACTCAGGGGAAACTGACTATGTTTCCACCGGAGTTTGTTCCGTTTGCTTACGAGACAGAGAGGCCTATCGCATTAGAGACATCTGAAACAAGAGATATGCTGGAGTTCAGGTTACTGAGCCCTCTTGCGCACACTTTTGCACACCTCCTAGAATTTGTCTTTATCAAGCTGATCGTATGCCTCATAGCTATGGTAATGTGTATATTTGTTGAAAGCGATTTCCTTAAGAATCCCAAATATACAATTATTTTCAATGTAAACATGTAGATCGCGAAGATATTTGGATTAAAAAAATTAATTTAAAATTTAATTAAAATTTTTTAAATGCAATTTTCAACGAATATTCAACTTATCGTAACTTACATAACCATTTCCTGTAGAAGACAACTTCAACGGGAAATCCGTGTCTCGCTTTGATCAATTTTCGCTTAGTTCTCACTCTATTAACATTTAATAGACTATTTCTTCACAAAATTGAGCAACTCACGATGTTGAACTTTGAAGTTGAATTAACCTTACCTGGCCTGGGGGGGAGGGGCGAAATGGCCCCCCAACCAAACTTTCTGCGCTATCGCCGAAGGGACAAAAAATGGACAGCTGAAACTTCTTGACTTTATAGTTTATCATATTGGGGTCATTTTGACCCTATTAGCATAACTCACCGCGCAGAGGATCATGGGTAAATTCAAGATGGCGGCCACGTGGGGTACCAGAAAAGTGATGTTTTTGTCATATTTCTTCAAAGTTTCTGCTTTTCCGCGATGAAAAGTTTTTGCGGAGAAATTGCATAAATAAAAAATTCGGAAAATCCGATTGAAAAATCGACACAAAAAATGCCATTATTTAAAATGACGTCACCAAAGCGGCCATCTTAGATTTTTTTACATTTTCTGGTAGAGCTTGGTCCAAGAGTATAGTGTGGTAAGTTTCATCCCCCTAGCTCGAGGGGTAAGAAAAATAATTAGCGAGGGACATTTCGGCCCCCAGGCCTGGACAGGTCCCAAAACGCCCAGGCCAGATAGGGTTAAATGTCAATATAATAAGACCTAGACCAAAATTGACAAAACTGAGACACGAATGTAAAAAGTTACGATAAGTTGAATACTTTTTTTGAAAATAGCCATTTTAAAATGAAGGCTCATTTTTTTAAATTATTTTTTTTAAATTCAAATATCTTCACAAGCCACAGATTTACAGTGAACACATTTACATATTTGAAATCCTTAAGTAATGCGCTTTCAACAAATATACGGATTACCATAGCTATAAGGCATACTTTTATTTGTAAAAAGACAGATTCTAGAGGGTGTATAAAAGTGTCTGCCGGAGGGCTCAGTATCCCGAAGGGCATCAATTGAGAACCGCTGTTGTTAGATATGTCTGCCGGAACTACTTCTACCATGGACTACAGAATCTTGAGTAAAAGTCATCAGCATTTTGGGCTGTCGAGTGTCCTGTGGAATTTGTGTGACATTTGAGGAAACAAACCAATCTCCTGAAGGGTAAAATTCCAACACAGAGAAAACCATATCATGAACAAAATAGACGTAAGTAGACGCATGTTAATACTCAATTTTCGAAAAATTGAATATGTACAGTATAGGCAGAGAAAAAAGGACTTTAAAATTAGAAAATTAATATAGGAGAAATCAATAATTCTAATATACATGTGAATTATGTGGAAAAGATATATGTGACATCTATGTGAAGATATATATGACATATGTATGTGAAGATATATATGACATGTATGTGAAGATATATATGACATATGTATGTGAAGATATATATGACATATGTATGTGAAGATATATATGACATATGTATGTGAAGATATATATGACATATGTATGTGAAGATATATATGACATAAGTATGTGACGATATATATGACATGTATGTGAATATATATTTGACATGTATGTGAAGGTATATATGACATATATGTGAATATATATTTGACATATGTATGTGAAGATATATATGACATATGTGAAGATATATATGACATATGTATGTGAAGATATATATGACATGTATGTGAAGATATATATGACATATATGTGAAGATATATATGACATGTATGTGAAGATATATATGACATATGTATGTGAAGATATATATGACATATGTATGTGAAGATATATATGACATGTATGTGAAGATATATATGACATATGTATGTGAAGATATATGTGACATGTATGTGAAGATATATATGACATGTATGTGAAGATATATATGACATATGTATGTGAAGATATATATGACATATGTATGTGAAGATATATATGACATGTATGTGAAGATATATATGACATATGTATGTGAAGATATATATGACATATGTATGTGAAGATGTGTATAGTGTGTATATTCTTCGTCACAATGTAACCTGGTATAAATCAATTGAACATAGGGTATGTATTACATGTGTGATGACTCAATTACACACCAATCAATACACAAGGAAGTTACTGAACTTTTGACGATGTTTAACAGCACTGACTCATCCACACATATGAACACTTCATGTCTAAAGTTGTTTTCCATTTTATTTAGTCATCTACCCTGAAACTTGTCAAAAATTAATATTAACAATATTAATTCTTTTTTTTTGCAGCATGTTCAACAAATTGAACTCTACATCATTGCTCTGTGATATTAATAATATATCACGCTTGAAATAACTTTGTAATTCTCTGTGTATAAAAATCCAGTGTAGTTGTTCCAAATACCAGGGCTCAATTGCATGGGAAGACGTCAGAATGTATTCGCATCTGAGTTGACAACGGTCATTGATGTTGTATAAAGTAATAACAGTCCGTCTGTCTGTTGTTTGTCGATAATATCAGTGGAATTGTTGATGATAAACCTTATACGCCTCTATGACCGTACACGACATTATTCACCTCTGTGCTAGTGAACACGAATGCATTATTACATCTCCCTGTATTGAACCCCCGTACATGGAACAACAGTACTGAAGTTTTATATGGAGAATATCAATATTATACGGAGAACGGTTGTCATTTTGTATAGTTCCGTTTGTTATACACACTGCACAAAAGAAAATGTATGTAGAGTGAACTATTGATTTTTGACAAGCTCCGAAGAGACGACTAATTAAAATGGACAGTCTTTAGTGGTAAGCACTGACGATGAGATCAGTGAAAGAAATATTTGCATCCTCACTGCATTTGACGAAAAATACTACTAGTCTAAAGGCACATCATATTTAGACCCGTATCTCTATAAACAAAATGAAGCGAGCCTTCTTTCTTGTCGATTTAAGGCAAGATAGATGGTTACAATTTCATCATTGTAAACTATCCCTTTCTGGATATTAATATTCCAGTGGAACCTGCATTTGGCGTATACATATCTCGCTTAGTAGCATTAACTAGATCCTGTGTAAAATGTGACAAATTTAATCAACGTCACAGATCATTATAGCGGAATCTTACAAAAACATGACTATACCACGAAGCACCTCCTCTCAAAGTTTAAAAAATTTGACGGTATATATCGTATGATGATGGCAAAATAAATGTCGAAGAAAAAATGTCGAAGAAATGACAAATTGTGGGGAAAGGTTTTCTAAAGGTAGGTTGCAATATTCAATCTGTATGAGATAGAACCAAGTTGTCAGAAATTTACAATTATTTTTTTTTAGAAAAAGCTGCTTAATTGGAAAGAAAAAATGTTCGCTTTCCAAGAATAATGTGATTTTCTTAAATTTGTAATGGCCGAATCTTCACCTTCCCAAAATGATACAACATTTAATGGTTTTTCGATTTTGATTCTTTCAAGCGAAATCTAAATAGATGTATAATATTAACGCGCCTGTTTGTATGTAATCCCTTAAACCGAAAGCTTTGTACTTGTCACTCTCTTAGAATGGAACAAGGGCTAGTCCCATCATATCAAACAAAAGCGTTTTAACATCGGGAAATCTCTTCTAATCAGTCGCTATATTAAATGAAAACTCTTCTATCTTTCAGCGGAAACACGCACCAAAGACGCCGTTCAAGATTTGCAACATGATGTCCAAAGTTTAGCCGATATGATGTTCATACAAGTTTTCCTCGTCGTGCTCGGTATGGTAGTCCGGGAAACCAGTGCCAGGTATAGTCATACGTTCCATCTCAATAGTGCAAATGGAACAATAGCACACTGGTATACAGATGGATATAGTAACGACGTGGATCTGGAATGGCGCCTAGACTTTCCAACTCTGATGAATTTTACCGTGCTGATGAACGAACTATGACTGGAAGAGTCAAACAATTGCAAAGCGGACAGCCTCATGATCATATACGGACGGGCATCGGAAAATATTCTGGGTCCATTTTGTGGCAGGCTGCAGCATGATGACATCATCTCATTTTCATTTTTAGAGTATGGCTTTAGCGTGCAGTTTCACACTGACACGTCCGTGGTGCTATATGGCTTTCAAATCTCATATACGAGTTCCCGCCCAGAAACACAGCGAATATGTGATATGATGATCAGTCAGGACGAGAAGATAATTGCCACCGATCTTTTAGGAAGAACCGACCGATATCCCACGGGGATAAGCTGTTTCTGGGACATCCACGTGTCAAGTGACGGCTTTTTGAAGGTGGATGTCGCTCATTTTGAAATCGAATTTTCAGGGGAGGATTGTGTCTACGACCATCTCGAGATCTGGGAATTTCCTGACGATAAAACCGGCATAGCTCCAAGAAGACTTGGGCGATTCTGTGGTCGAAGTTATCCGTGGTCTATACGTCTATCCTCTCACAAGGCCAGAATAACATTTGTCTCAGACGGTACCGACAATTACTTCAGGTTTCTACTATACTACTCTGAATACAGGAGAGATTCCATTCGTGAAATCCAGTTGGAACCGATAATGGTAAATGGTGATTTGACAAACACGATGTTCCCTCCGGAATGGACTATTGGTGAACTTCCAGTTATAGTCACCTTACACATGCGGACACAACCCGGCTTCCTCATTCAAGTGGATTTCAACGAGACCATCTATGATCGAAATTTCTTTGTATTTATTGACCCAGACAAAATACATCCTATGAAATATGGCATTAACGGAGAAAACAGAATAAGCTCGCTCGGTTTTCATTTGGTTTTTGAACGAGAGATCTCGAATCCGCGTGCTTGCAACTCACTATCCATGCTGTTGGAGCATTCACACAGGAAAGTACTTTTGTGGAATACGTTGGTATTGGTTCCAAAAGTTTAAAAACTACAGCGGAGCAAATCCATCCCTTCTGCCATTACCACAAGGTGATAGGCCCTCCATTACAGCATATGCAGCTATCACAACTGATCATTCGTGAACCCGAAGTTGTAGAGCATTCACCGAACACCGACGAATGCGCGTATTTTGGTATCGTCATTTTTGACGGAGAAGTGTCATTCGATAAAATGATAGGCCCATTTTGCGAGACGTTCCCACAAGCTATGAAGACGCTGTTGGAGAATTTCATCAGTTCGTCTTCGTTTGTACACTTTGTACAGTACGATTACAACAGTGTTGGGGGTTACAACCGATGGGACGATGATGTGGTACAATTTATTTCATCTACCTGTGGGGGATATCAAATAACAAAGGCGATGTTAGAAGGACAAGTTTCTGTTGAAGAGGCGGGATTTTCCTTTGGAACTAGAATTCAAAACAACACAGCCCTATCTACATTGAGTTACACCGAGCCACTGGAAGAGTGGGTGGTTGTGAATATATTTCCATCCGAAACAAAAGGCACAAGCAGACTAGAAATACAGTCTTTGTCAGAAACATTTCAATATCGAATTTGTAGAAATTTTGGCCTGGTATATGACAGATCACAAGATTCGCTAACGCCTGGAACATTTCCCCTCATGAAATTCGAAATGGAAGAAAACTGCAGTGATTCAATTTACACAAATCAGACTGAGATCAACTTGGGTGAATACAAGGAAGAAAAGAATGTATGGAGAACAGAATATGCTCGCTTTGAGATAGAAAAAATCAACGAAAATCTGTGCAGAAATATCGACAAGTGTCCTGAATTTGTTGGATCCATGTTCATAAATCGCGGCTGTGGCCTCCTCCAATTTGAGAACCCAGAGTGTATCTGGATATTGAAGTTACCTGAGGGACAAAGTCTTATTGAATATCATTGGCTACTAGAGTTAGCCTATATTTCCGGTGCCACTTCGCAACCCTTTGGGTACCTTGAAATACAGCAATTCGTTGTGCCAATCCCCGGGAAATTGAAGACCCGTTTGTTTCCTCATAGACTGGGACAGGCGCGCATGCTCAGCTAGGAAACAGTAGTGGGATTGCCTGTCGTCATCTATCCAGAACGTTTGAATCATATCGAACTGAAATTCAGGATGATGGCGAAAGATCCCGGTTTACAGGTTAAAAATGAAGACGAGAATGGGTGTTATGACTTTGGCGGTCATTGCTACACATTTATACGCTTCAACGTCATGACAGCCTGGGAAGATGCGAGAAGTTATTGTGGTTCCATAGGAGCTGATCTGGTTAGCATTAACACGGTAGAAGAGCTGCAGTTCATCAAGAAATCGCTTGCATCAGTGTGGAAAGATGAGTTTTATGATTGGAATAATGGGATAATTTTCATTGGCCTGAACGATATAGAAAAGGTAAACCATTCGAGCTGTACTAATTACGCTATTCAATTTATAATATACCGCCATGTTTCATCTTTACATCACGTTATTTGACCATTAACCTCAGGCATATATATGTATCCCGACTAATATAGCCCCAAGTCTCGGTGCTTTCATTCAGATATAGATGGATGTCTAACTTGGCGTCGCGATATATTCTGTGAAAGGTATAAATCATCTTCATTTTATCCAGCCAATTTCTACGTTCCCACTTCGAACTTCCCTTGATATATCTGGACCCCTTCAATGTTCAAATAACTTATAAATAGACACGAGACGTCACTGACCTCGAAAACATTCGAAATTCGAAATGGGTCGCACAAGAGCGTTAATGATTGGCTGACCTATATAGTGGGCACCTTATTAGGAGGAAAGACGCCGCTTTTTGAGGATGATGTCACTCCACGTGACTTCACTGACCTTCACTCGCAATCGATGTGTACGTTCTGATTGGTTCTTCTGTTGTTAGTAGGTGAAATTTACACCTCGGATCTTGAACACTCAAGGGGGCCAGATAAATCAAGGCAGATTCGAAGTGGGAACGTAGAAATTGGCTGGATAAAATGAAGATGGGTATAAATAGACTTAGACAACAAAACTCGGTCGTGACCCCGCCGTATAATCTATTATGTTGGTTTGTTCATATGATATCGCTGGCCTTGGTTATGTTCGATGTCCATTTGTCAGACGTTTCGGTTCATTCTCCAAACGCTGAGATAGAAAAATAATGTAACAATTTAAATCAATTTTAGCTGACCATACTTATCGTAACTGACAAGGCTATACAACCAAGCGCCATCACCCAAAATTATTCAAATTTGGTTATACGTGTATACATGACACTGGTAGTAGGGTATGATCGTGTTCTGCGTCATATAGGCCACTACATTTACGATCTACAGAACCGCCCAAGTCTTTACAAAGTCGCCTGAAAATGTTGTAATATGATGAGCTATATATTCTAAGTATGTAATCAACAACGACCAATTTACTTCCATTTTATACAGTTAATACTCCCTAACGTCTCAAACTTTCACGAAGTAAGAACAAAGCTGGCACACTAGCTCAACGTTATATACAATCTTGATAGATAACCGTAGCTCAGTGCTCTATACTAAACTTCGTACTCCAGTTCAATGTTACACACGAATGTTATATACGAACCCGGTACCCTAGGTCAGTGATATTTTCGAACCTGGTACAACCTATGTACAAAACTGGTACCCCAGTTCAGTGTTATATACGAACCTAGTACCCTAGCTCACTGTTATATACGAAACTCTTTAGATTTTTTGCATCAGAATATGCCACTGTGTCGTCATCAAAGCAGCCATCTTGAACTTTTTCGTTTTTTGGTTGAGCTTGACACCAATACCACTAATGAGCTAGGAGATTCCCAGCTCCTAGCTCAAGGAATAAGAAAAATATGTAAAGGAGACTCGTCTACACGTACCCTTATCCACCTTGTTGCAATACGTTTCCAAACTCCTAATTTCCACACCTTAGTCAGGTCTATTTTAATCAAGCTTTGAGAAATATTTGCATAACAAATGTCTCAGTTAAGCCCAGAACCCTGAACAGCATTGTTAAGCAAATTCGCTGTATATTGGTTATTTTCAAGCAGGGAAATATAATAACTGAAATGGATTGAAAGATTGGTCCCAGTGAGTCTTGCTTGACATTGTTTTCACTTACTGGATGAGTAACACCAGTGGATAGGTTTCTCCAAGTTCCCCTCTGCAGCTTATCCGTATAACTGTGCCCAATTTATTCATGGTGATCTAGGTTTATGTCGTCTTTATCAGCGTTTGTTGAGAATCGCGATTCTGGTAGCCATTGTTATTTCTCTTGATCGTCTGCTCGTGACGTTATGCAAATAGGCTCATAACGACATCAATATGATAAACCAGAGTGTCGCCAAGTGTCAGCACTGAATGTTTAGTCCTTCCGAAAAGTGTATGGAGGGTGTTTTCCCCAATGCCCGGTAGGATGTGAGGTGCATTCCCTGAGATGACTGTATATTGAACAATGGAAAACCTTTCGAAAAAGAACACGTGACGAATTATCGACTTGCTCTATTGGAATCTAAGTCCAGTACATATGTTGTCTTAGCTTTGTTTTTTGGCCTTGAAATATTGAAAGTATCTCCAATGAAACGTCAGCTCCACGCCAATGAAGAACCTGTTATCCATAGAATAGCCTTGTGTTAAATATATGTATGGTCCATGCAAACAAACCACATAATCCGTCACTTACTCGAAAGCGGTCTCGTCATATCACTGTAGGTAGCTGTGTCCTGTGTCATAATGTTTTCCATGATGCTACATACACCATTTCCATTTCAGGCCGATGCTTATAGGTGGGTGGATGGCAATCCGCTGACGGTATCCGACTGGTATTATCCATTTGATGTCTTCAATAACGTCCTCCCAGTAGAACCAACACCAGTTGTGGACACGGAAAAGACTCAACCTGTGTATGATGCAAGGCTGAGGTGTGTGGCCATGAATGTTGGCAACCCTTTCTTCTCAACAAACTGGATGAAACTCGGCTGTCTGGAAAAATATTTATATCCCACGAACAGTATTTGTGAGTATGAATGGGATCCAACTAATGAAACAGGGAAAAGTGAAATCATTGCAGACCTAAATGTACCTATAAATTCGGGGTATAGATGTAAAGAAGGCTGGGTCTTTGTCCGTAATTCGTGCTTAGCAATTTTTACAGCTAATATAGGACTCCAAACTTCCATTGACAAAGAAGAGGCCATTGCCATATGTACAAAGAAGGGAGGCAAATTAGCAGTGCTGGATAACTTATCTCGGACAGAAATACGAAATTTTATCATGTCGCTTGAACTACGTATCGGAAATGGGGACATATGGATAAAATACGACTCCTCCAGGATCGGATGTATTTCATTATCTTTGTTAGAAGACTCACGTCGATACAATGAACAGATTGTTTCCAACACCACCGAAGTTTGTTTTGCGACGGACGGCCGAATACCCCATGTTATGTGCGAACAAGAAAGCCTGATGAAGCTGTCCAAATGTTCAACATATCTATTTACCTGTGGTGATGGGACTTGCCTGAGCCCAGACAATATCTGTAACGGTCACTTGGATTGTGAGGGAGGAGAAGATGAGAAGAACTGTACGACGGTACGTGGTATATACTCCTGTCGAGATGGACAAGCTGTATCCATTTCGAAGTATTGCGACTTTCACTCCGATTGTCATGACGACAGTGATGAGGACAAATGCATCCATCCCGAATGTTCTCTCTCTCAGTACCGATGTAGAAATGGTCAATGTATCCCACAAGAACAACGATGTGATCATAACATAGATTGTGTAGATGGTACCGACGAAGAGTCCTGCGACTGGGGCTTGAATTGTCAGGGTTACACATGCCCTGCCGTAGGATGCCTCCCACTCAGCCGGTTTCAAGATTTACAGCCAGACTGTCCGGATGCCAGTCAAGCCGATGAAGACCGAAATAACGCTAACTATAGGAGATATTTCTTTTTCGTCGAAGAAAACGGTCAATGGACACTGACTATTAACTTTGACAGTGAATGTCCCGGTTACATCGATCATCAAAGATGCCACCCTGATCATATTAAATGCTTTCCTCGCCATAAAGCATGCATTTACGATCATGACCGGTATGGCGATTTGCTGTATTGTCGAAATGGCGCGCATCTACGTCATTGCGAGTCATTTGATTGCCCTGACATGTTTAAATGTCCCAAATCATACTGTGTACCATTCAACAAAGTATGTGATGGCAGCATAGATTGTGTAGGTGGTGCTGATGAAATGAATTGTACTAGTCAAGTCTGCCCCGGAAAGTATCGATGCGGCAATTCTCCTCAATGCATTTCCTTGAAAGACGTATGTGATGGGCGGATAAACTGTAAATTTAACTGGATGGACGAGCTTTTTTGTGATCTTAAATCCTTCGACTGCCCGGAAAACTGCACTTGTTTTGGATATGTGCTCTCATGTCGGGGCATATATCAGGTCCCAAGCATCAAAATAGCTTCACATGTACGCGTTCTTGATCTGGAGCGAAATCGGCTCACGTTGAATAGTTCTCAATTCGTGGGATTTTCTTATCTGGCAACCTTGATTCTCTCCAACAATCTGTTGGTTTATCTCCCTTTGAATCTTTTTCGTAATTCATCAAATCTCTTGTATCTTGATCTTAGGCACAACTTGATAACCCGGCTAATGAATGGTACTTTCACCGGCCTTCGTAACTTGATGACACTACGTCTTGAACACAATCCTGTATCCATTATACAGGAAGGAACTTTTAACGGGTTGTTCTCTTTGCCACAATTGAATCTTAGCGGAATGATGATCCATGAAATTCCTGACCACGCATTCTGCGATCTGGAGCAGATAAAACAATTGGATTTATCCCACAACGGTATCAGTGAGATTAGACTGGACGCTTTTGTCTCTATCCCTCGACTCGACCTATTACGTTTGGAAGGAAATCCGCTTGATAGCACAGATGCGCAGATATTCCGTTTTTTGAATGTAGAGACTATGCGGACAGATTCTTATCGATTCTGTTGTTTTGCCGGGGAAAATGTTAAAGAATGTCTGCCAGATGTGGACGTTTACTCCTCCTGTTCCGATCTTCTAGCCAACTACTTCGTCCAAGTTGTGGTATGGATGCTTGGGGCGTTAGCCGCTGTCGGCAACGTATGTGTCATTGTGTGGCGTCTGGTAGTTAAGGTAAACAACGCAGCATCAGTTTTCGCTATAAATCTGGGCATATCAGATAGCTTCATGGCCATTTATTTAATTTCTCTGGCGTCAATAGACACACGATACAGAGGTAGTTATATTTTACACGATAAAGAATGGCGCGAGAGCGGATTCTGTAGCTTCATTGGAAGTATTGCGACCTTATCATGTGAGATGTCCATATTCATACTGCTTTGCATAGCAGTTGCTAGATTCAAGACAATGTTGTACCCGTTCCGTTCATTCCAATTTACAGCAAAGAGGGCTTGGCTGGTTATGCTATTAGGCTGGGTTAGTTTCGTGGTCATTACAGTCCTACCCTTCTTAGTGCCTTCATACTTTGGTAACTACTATGGTCGAAATGCCATTTGTCTCCCTTTCAACTTCGCCGAGCCAACGGGAGATGGCTGGGAATTCGCTACTGTTGTCTTCGTGGGAATAAACACGACTGTTCTTTCCCTTATCATCGCTTTGTACGCGAAGCTTTATTGTGGCGTGAAGGAGTCACATGCAAAAGCTGGTCGAGAAGATCGCTCGGACCTGGAAGTAGCCCGGCGTCTGTCCCTGGTTATATTGACCAATGTTGTCTGCTTTATTCCCATAATAATCGCTAACATTTCGGCAATCTTAGGACAGCCAGTTAATCGAGATATAGCCTCAGTTTTAACAACTGTTGTTTTACCTGTTAATTCGGCTATCAATCCATATCTGTTCACGTTCAGTTCCTGTCGCTCCAGAACAATCAAGCGTAACTATGGTACCCCAAAGCCTAACCACGCCAACCAAATGGCTAAGCCACCCGATGCTAAAACTAAGTCATCAGATACGAACTCTGCTAAAGCTTAGACTCTTATCAAGGTAAAGTAAACTCATATCCCATAATAATTAACAACTCAGAAATAATTGTGTCCTCTTATCTACACTTTTGCATTCGCGCTCTAGATTAGCCATACTGGGCGATCGCTTTCGACGTATGGAAGTTTTTTTTGACGTGAATGAAATACCAAACAATCCTATTACATTTTATCAAATAACTGCTGTGTTATTATAGACATTTGGACATGACATAATTATCGTATATACCTATAGGTGGATAACACTTTCAAAGATGCCGACTGGATAATACATGTAGCATGTGAACAATAAATTACTACGCCTGGTCGTTACGTCACTAAACTACTTTTCCCATTGATAAATAATATGGTTAAAAGTACAACAACAACAAGGATAATATAGCATGATGATCATTTTATTCAGATATATAAATCGGCCTATTTCAAACAGTTATTGTAAATTGACAAACAAACAGCAATGATGAGCAATACATTGTTTCCAATGTTTTGACATTGTTGTTTGGCGAAGGGAGTCAGCCAGTCAGATATTTTGGTTAGCGTTCTCGTCCGATCTCGGAAGTAAACGTTTGGTCATTCTTTTACATGTCTACATGGAGCCTTCCTATTGCTTGCTTATTCCTTGCAATACATCTGGATGCTTCGAAACGTTTTCAAAATTATCTCGTCAGCCTACCATAGCATGTCAACATCTCGCTGAGAACTCGTCAACATATCGCTCTCATAGCATGTCAACATCTCGCTGAGAATTCGCCCACATGTCGCTCTCCTGATGACATTTAGTGATCACGAGTGTAGTCCGTGACATGACATGAAATAAATAATGTATGAAGAACAATTAATTAACCAGTTACAATTATCGCATTCAGTTGTGAAATGTTTTGCGATATTTTGAATGGTCAGCCTAGGGGCCGTATGAGCCCATGTACTTCAAGATCCTCATGGTACTCATATGAACAGTCACAATCAAAGCGTGACTGAGGTACATCATTTTTAGATGACGACTCTATAACGAATATTATGGATTAAGAATACTGATCAGCGATACGGATTTGATATTTTGGAACATCATGATGTCTTGCCAGCATCATTGAAAATTGTTGACCGCTTCTCTCTTGCAGGAAACAATCCTATGTTTATGTATACTTTTGTCTTTTTGAATTTGGTGCTAATACTGTTATATGGAAATGGAATAGGTCTTTGGATTATGGACGCGGATATTCTCTAATGGACGACGGCTGGATTATGAATGACGGACTAGACGCTTGTAATTACAATGGAGGCGATCAAACTGCTGCTTTTGGAACTATATCTGCTCAGCGTATACAGCAAATTTTAAAGCCGCCATGCGCCTGACCCAAGGCAGTTTTTAGATAGAGAAGGAACAAGGAAAAGAAATATTGAGACAGAGGTGATAGCGAAATTTTTCGAATTATTGCGTTATAATTTGCTTTAAAACAGAATGATAAACAGAATCTCACATTCGTGGCAATTTAATATGAAAGTTATGACACTCGCTAAATCTCACAACATATAAAACTTACTCAACTTCCTTTGTAGAGACCTACTCGTGTAAGATCCTCTATTTATTATATATTACATTTGACGGACACTGAAGCATCAACCAAACTGTACAGTTTCAAAACTAGATCTACAAGAATTGACAGCACTGTAAATAAATACAAATGAAATATGCAACCTTTGTCATGAACCATGCGTCCAGGACTACAAATAAGTTTATCAATAATATTGTTGTTGCTGCTTGGTACCCCCAAACTGAAATAAGCATCTCGAGCCAATTGTAAATATAGTTCTCATACGAATTGTTTAAGTGAAAGTTTAAATCGAATTTCACATTGGAATTTTATATTGAAATCTTAAATTCAAATTCTAATATAAAATATCAACTCTTAAAATTAAAATTTCAAATTAAGATTTCAACTGTAAAATTCAACTTTCAATATCAAATCAAAGTTAAATTTTTTACTCGAAATTTAAAATGTGAATTCATACAAGATTAAAATATTTCAATTTCAAGTTGATATGATGATGTTCCGAAACTAATGCGGCTCTCCTCATATCAGTATGAAATGGATCTGTCTGGGCACGTGTTTCATTCAACCTGATTCATTGTGCAGCAGTTTCTATTCACAAGGCATTCCTCTCACAGTGAAATGAAGCGAACGTTATGCAACATCAACATGGTCGTAGTAACATTGAGTTAAAGCTGGAGTGCCCGGTATAAATAGTTGGACCAGATTATACATGAGTAGTGTGACCTACGTCACGGGACCTACGAAGTAGGGTTTAATATGATTGAAGTGTGTACTTTGACCTAAGACATGTTTTTACCAATTTCGAGGTTTATAGGTCATCTAAGTGGGTAAAATCTTCACTAAAAGTAGGTCAGCTCAGAACGTACTGGTAAAAGTCCCTTAATGCACGTTCATGCCAAAAATCTAGGTTCTAATGTCAACGATTTGTAGGAATGCGGGAGACGGTCGAGAGATGACTTGGGGACCCTCTATCTAGAAATACGGGAGACCGTCGAGAGATGACTTGGGGCCCTCTATCTAGAAGTAACCTGAAATCCTCTCCAAATTCGGAGGTTGATAGATCACCTAATAGGTCAGCTTAGAACTTGCTGGTACCAGTCCCCTAATGCACGTTCATGCCAAAAATCAAGGTTCAAATGTCAACGGTTCTCCTTATTTTGCCACCGCACTGCGGTGGTCTAATGGTTAGAGCGCCGGCCTCGTAAGCGGTAGGTTCTGGGTTCGATCCCAGGCCGGGTCATACCTAAGACTTGAAAAATGGAACTTGTTGCTTCCTCGCTTATGCTCAGCATTAAGAGGATAGAACAAGGACTGGTTCGCTCGGTGTCAGTATAATGTGACTGAGTGGGGTGTCATGTCTGCCTACGGCATGATATTTCAGTGGGACAGCACTATAAAATGGCAGCATTAGATCTGTTCTGTTACAAGTAGGTTCCCCTTCCCCTCCCCCTCCCCTCCCTTCCCTTCCCCGTCGTGATATAGCTGAAAAAATTTTGAAAGCGACGTTAAACCCTATTCACTCACTCACTCACTCCTTATTTTGCCGACGAAAGGATTCGGATGGACGGATGGACGGATGGACTCACTGACTCACCCACTCATTACCGGGAAATTTGCAAATGAGAGCCTACTTCGTAGGAATATTCCCATTATTGTAACACGCGACCGTTTTCAACACGGACAACATTTTCGGTAAGACTTTGGTATAAGACCATATGGTAATATGGTACTGGACAAACGACTGACAATGCAACTTGAAGCAGATTCTCTGTTGCCGCATTAAACGAATTATCAATAACTTAGATAAACGGCCGTACATAATTCAAACAGGTGTAACTCTAAATAGGTTTCCAATGTAATTTTTGTACGTCGAATTGTGCATTCAGTATATAATATATGACAAATGTATCGTGAAAAATACGAACAAAGAATTCTTAACTCTTAGGCGACATGCTTAAAGAGGGGTTAATTAAATATATTGACTGCCGAGGTTTATCCTCTGGCTCCATTCCGCACTTTTTAACGTATACTGATGCTATAATCGATAGAGTGTATTGTATATAGAAATAGCGCCTATGCATCATTTCGCACTGTGTTCATTGACGTATCGATTCTCATGGATGTGAGGTTGGCGTCGTCTTATATGGCGGTCTAGCTAGCCACATCGTCTACACCGCCAGGCCTGTCAAACTTGTCAATTACAATGTCAATGTACTTCTTTGTTTGTACCGGGATTTCTTACCTGGCTTTCCCCCTTTTCAAACCAGTGTGTGGTCTGCCGGCGTGGCCGTTTCTTAAATTATCCCCACCTCTCCCCATCTTCACCACGTCAAGGTTTCTATTTGTGAGCCAAAGGCGAACCCTTGACCAACTTGCATAGCAGACCGCGTTCCGTCCACACTCCAGTTACGTGACCTAGAAAAACTGCGCTGATGGTAAAATACGTTTGGGTTTAACTTTCGCTGTTAAACTATGCGCTGATACCGAATGTAAAATATTTAATCCAAGCACGCATAACAATAAAATATTAATGGATAGACCAGTGAAATTTTATAGAAATCCGAGCGTTTCAACCTAATTCAAGTCCTTCAGTGGGAAGGTGAGGTAGGATACACTGACATCGCGGACCGCCTTTAAAGTTTCTGTGTTTCCTACATTTGCCTGGCTGTTGGATGTTTGATGGTAGATGAATGGGTTTATTTTCTCTTCAAATAGATTTTGTTTTAAACTATGTTTCCTTTATATTTATTAATGTTCATGGTTCTTGAAAAGGTGCATGTTCATCTGCCACTGGGTATCGCACAAGCTATGGCGTTTTCGAATCTGTTGTCTGTTAAGTGATCTGGTTGGTCAATATGAGGAGGATGTTGCTTTTGCTGATTGGCTGACATCTACCGCTGTGTTGTCGTTGATCGCGAAACATTGCCCAAGCGTACCAGGGGCTATATCTAGGATAGAGATACCCCTGGTTTTAGCGAGGATGCCTCTCCCTCATGGATACTATAAATTAATATCCTTTTCAATGGGGGCAGCTTAAAGGATATATACTCTCCTTGCTGCTGTATTTAAACGTTTATAGCTAAGTGCATGGGTTATTTAATTACCCCATTTATTTGAAAAAATATTTGTATCTTTTAATTGGCGGCAGACAGGCAGGTTTCGATGCGAAGTTGAAATGTGAGGCATGAATAAAACATGACACGAACACTTATATATAGTTCGTGTCAGGTTTTATTCACCCAAACCAGAGTTATTGTTGTGAGGACATACATGGAACAACAGCAATATCAAGAGCGGTCGATAGTGGATATTCAAGCCTCCTGGACCGTGGAGTTAGAGAAAATGAAGAAGCTCGTCCATCAAACCGAACGCATCGAGATGGATATACAGGGACTTGAAGAGACTTTGGCGGAGAGAAACTCGAACATTGAGGAATTGAGTGACAAATTGGAACTGTGGGAAAAGGCTTTTGTAACGACGGATCCTTCGTCGGTGGTGAACGAAATTGTGCTAACGGCAATTGTGTGGTTAACGGCAATTGTGCGGTGAAACTGAACCGTGAAAACTGACGATCTGTAACTGCGACCTATATTACATACAGGTAATGCATTCAGGCGTCCATCCGTGATCATAACGCTTGTACCAACGCGATGGAATAGTGCTCCTTATGATATTGCTCTGCGTAAACAATTGGGCTTGTACTGAAAAGATCAAAATGGCGACCCGCTTACAGCGAGTTACAAAATTAGTGGGCTTTGTGTTAAGCTTAGTGTGTAGTATTCTTGATTGTATTTCATTTTCGTTCAACGTCTACGCAGTCCCGATGAAGATTACATTCAACTTTACAGAATCAGAAGGTATGTATTTATCCTTACGTATGATGTATTTCCGACTGCCAATTTCCTTGAGAAACAGACCTTTGTCAGTGTGACTTTTTGGCGAACGATCCATGCAAAAATGAACTGTTCGTATAATGATTACATATTAGTACTAAAGTCGGAAAACTATGCTAGCCACGAATAGCCATCGCACGTTTGACGTCGTAGTTTTTAATTCAAAAAGGTGAAGATGCTAACACTGTGAGCAAGCTGTGGTGACAAAGTGCCAAAAAATCACCAGTAACTTGCCCCGTTTTCCTACTGGTCTTGTTTCGGCGCAATCGCAATCTAGGTAAACCAAGATGGTAAATCAGGGGAATACCATCTAGACGTAACGCTATGAAAACTTCGTGCAAAATGTTCACCGATATTCTACGAGATTCCATAATCAGCCAATCACGACCATTTCAACCTTTTCGCTCTGACAATGATTGACGTTTACTTCAAGGAGATTAACATCTTCGCACGGCACAATCTTTCGATATTTTCTACCCCTAACAAAGCCAGACTTTTCGGCGGGAGTAAACTCTTTGATGTTTACGGACCCTGCCGGGAAATGACGCCTTATTTGGAAACTGTTTCGGGATAATGTTTATATATTAGACCACGAGCTACCGTGTGTAATTACTGTGGGCGTGATTTTGAAATAGTTACAACCAGCTATCCATCTGATTGGCTAACAATAGTAGTTTCAACTCGCACGGGATTTATATAGGGCTGAATTCAGATATAATATTCCGTGATATATCTGAGTTTACTGAGATTGGGCGCAATCGATGATTTCAAGAAAACTTCACCACTGGCGGTATTGTGCGTTCCGTTTCGACACTAAACCATATTGCTGATTTTCCTTAATGTCACCAGTGTTATCGTCCCCTTAAACTGATTATACTGATGACGTTTGTGAAAATCAACGTTTAGGTGCCCCAAATGTGTTTCCGTTAGTGGTGACAAATAAATAAATTACCGATTATATCTGAGCGGTCTGCCTTTGATGTCAAGGGCCGATGCAGCGCTAGAGATAAATGTTCATGAGGCAGGAAGGCTGTGTCTCTTATCGGCATTATCGGTGACGCGCAGACGATACCGCGGTTCAGCTATCCATATCTACTGTTAATCACCAAATATGAGCGGAAATCAGCACGAAGGGCCCAAACGTCCAGATAAGTTGTAGATCTGACCTGTTTTGCCGAGTAAAGGTGTTGTAGGATGTAATCAGTTCAAGTAACTTTGAATACGAGAGAAAACTTGATGTGGAGTACAGTATGGCCTTCTTTATATTCAAGGCATTCTAAATGTTTTATATTAGACTTCATCCTGCGACATCTTAGGTTCAAACAGATTTGGTGTCTATAAATATCGCGAGCACACACCAAGTTACACGGGCAGAATGGAATGTGTATATGTCATAATTAATAAGGAGTGGAAGGTATTAATATTGGGATATTACAGGAACGTTCCTTTCAACGCATACATGCATACAGCGGCATTTTCAAATTAACGTTGGTATTTCTTCCCAATGATATAATTCAGCGTATTGGTCTGGGAGGATGATGTGGGGTGGGGGGATGCGGGTGGGGGAAGAAACGAGCAAAGTTACGCTGCCTCTCCTCATTTTAGCCCATGGAATCAATGAGACATTGTGAATTTATCATATCCGGGTGAGGTTAGATATCTAATCTAATCTAATCTTATTATCATTATCCTATGTCGATACATATTATCCAAATTATTTTTCAGGGTAAAGTTCCATGTATTTTTTTTATAAATACCACATATCTTCTATATGTGCGGCTTTATTGCAAGTCGTTTTACTTTTTATTCAGTATTTGGTGATATCATCAAATATTTGCTGATATCATGAAATGATTTACTGATATCAGCAAATATTTGCTGATATCAACAAATATTTGCTGATATCACCAAATCATTTGCTGATCAAATCAAAAACGCTTTATTTGTTGATATCAGCAAATGATATACAGCAAATTTGATGATATCAGCAATTGATTTGCTGATATCATCAAATGATTTGATGATGATATCAGCAAATACTTTATATTTGATGATATCATTAAATATGGTGGAAGGTCAAAGTATGAACCATTACATGGAAGGCTCCCTGTTCAGAATGACAATAAACTCCGTCACAGCGCATGTTCCGTTTCACAGGCTCGCTTAACTATTTCTGCCCCCATTAGCGGCGGTTGACCTGTAGGTCCTGACCATTAACCACTGTGGTGGACCTACCACGCACACGAGTTTCTCCCCCCCCCCCCACCCAGGCAAGGTCAAGATAGATATAAAACAGAATTGAAAAGTGATGGGAATGTTCAACAAATAGCCCTTGAGATCATACTGAATTTACAGGGGACATGCTTAGATAAATAATGTCACACAACTGTTTCAATCTGTATCGGCTTTAGTACTATTTGATTACAGTACCCACATCATATAAAAATAAAAAGAAGCCATATGACTTCATTGAAGCTTGGTTAGTTTTGTCTTTATGGTAACAGCCTGGTCTCCTGTTACGGGTCAGTAAAGGGTCATAGAGATTAATTTATTGTTGTATGTGCGGGCTGTTATCTCCTGCCGTAAAAGCTACCCAGTGAAGAAGCACGACAATCGGCTCTGCCTTAATATACCATGTTCCATGCTGACCGGCTTTCCCGAAATCATTATCCCCTTTCGCTTCATCCCGATTATACTCAAATGCAGATCTAATGAATTTGTGTCTACAAGTCAATAACCCGCGATGGAAAAGTTTATCTACCCTGCTGTATATTTATTTGAATGCCCTTATATTCATGATTCTATTTGTCATTTATTAGTAAAGATTGGCGTGAGGTATATGCCAGAGGTTTGATAGGTTTTATTGTTATTGTCTGGTTCTTTAAGTACCGTAATAAATATTGCATCTGATTTGTCGGTAGATAGCTTTATCACAAGGTATAAATTATAACAGGATGAGCAGGGAGCAGGCATTAACATTTAGGCTTATTTTCACGTTCCGCCATATTTAATGATATCATCAAATGATTTGCTGATATCAGCAAATCCTCGATTTGATGATATCATCAAATGATTTGCTGATATCATCAAATGATTTGCTGATATCATCAAATCAAATCATTTGCTGATATCAGCAAATCGACTGATTTGGTGATATCAGCAAATCATTTGATGATATCAGCAAATCATTTGATGATATCTGCAAATCATTTGAAGATATCACCAAATATTTAATGATATCAGCAAATGCCGAATAAAAAGTAAAACGGCTTGCCATACGGCTTAGTAAATGTCTTCCTTGGTAAACATAGATTGAAAAGGCCCAATCCTCGTTTCTCGAGATAAATGAAGTCAGTCCTAAATAAATGTGCCCCGATAGCAGCGGCAGGCTTGAATTTGCGGTTCACAATGTTGCACTCTTTCCCATTCTTACAACAAAGGATATATTTTTGATAAATGAAAACTGGACCACATTTGTAGTTTTAACCTCAAGCTGCCAGAATTATAATCAGTGTAATATAATAGTCCTTTCTGGGATAATGTGATGCATATTACGTATTCCCCCAAATTAAACCAGTTATAAATTGAACTGAACGTTGGTGAGTCATGTGATTATTAACTTTATTGTTGGAATTTAAGTATTTAGTGTATATCCAGTTTAGATCATTTGATTGATATCGAACAAACGTCAAAGACAAAATGTGCAGATCGTCAAAAATTAAACAATTACTGTTTTTTCGTAACAAAATTGATGTTCGATAAATATATACATATCACCAGCTTGGTGAGCGGACATTTCCCCTTCAGACATTTCCCCCTGCGGACTTTTCCTGCTCGGACATTTCCCCTTACAGACTTTTACCTCTTAGGATATTCACCACTTTCCGTACATTCTTGTACTTTAAATTCGTACGAATGTGTACCAAGGTTGAAATATTGACAAAACAATTGTGAGCATTTTTTCCTATTGGTTTTTATTTTCCATTTATTTATTTTTTTCTATAATTTGGCATGATTAAACAATAGTATAAGTTAATTACTGTCCGTGTTAATTGACTATTTAGAGATAATGCATATTTAGTTTATACATATTATAGTTATCTGTCTATATTTTGCATGATTGAATAATAGCATACATGATATGCATGTAAGTTAACAGATATCACACAGTAATAAATCTAATATCTAATACCGCTTATGCCGGTGCTAGGGGCCGTGAGGTCATATCATCCAAGTTGCCACATGAACAGATACCATAAATGCGTACCTGAGATACAACACATATCACGAATCGTCAGAATCTTGGTATGTACAATAGAATTGTTTAACCGGAAGACTATACTGTGAAGTCATGTGACTCTCAGTATGTCGGCACCTCTTCCCACTTCCCCTATATGTGTTGTAAATGAATCTCAAAGAAATACTAAGCAATTACTTAGTCAGGATAATAAAGGTTAATCGGTGGCTTTAAAGACAAACAAAACAACGAATTTCATTGCATCAAGCACCGACTGATTCTACTCAGGCAACAGCCAGGCTAACTCTCAGGATAAAAATAACACACCAAATAATATTTTTCAACTGGTTTTAGAAATTAAGTAATTATTTGAACTGGTGAATAAATTTGAAAGAAAAACCTCCGTGAACATAGTCAAATTGACCCCAAAATATTATCCAACAGTATCTAGTTTGTCTTCATTGATACCATGAGTTATTGTCTGAAATCATATCAAATCAAAATCGATTTTTTCTTTTAATTATAACTTTGTTACAACTTTTTGCTAAGTCATACAGAACTTGTTAACAGTATGTTAAACGTGGATAAAGAGGAGGAAATCATGTCGAAGCAAGCCTATTGAAAATATATTTACAAAAAAAAATACTCCAAATTGTCTTTATCAATAGTTCTACTTTGTAACACGTTAGTACTAAGTCATTTCGTATTCAAATAGGAAGGGGGAACTGTCTGCCGGGGAAAATGTCCGCGGGGGGTATCTGAATGGCGAAATGTCTGCAGTGTGAAATGTCCTGTATTTCACCAGCTTATGTCCCCAGGTTGAGTTTGTTATCGAAATGCTCTAAATTGACAAGGATCGTTTGGAACCAAACTGTTGCCCTGATATTTTATTTTCTCTATCTTGTTCAATGGCGCATGTCGTTAGCACGTGTGAATTAAAGTGGACTTTGCTTATTTGTTCATGTCCTAGTCTCGCAAGTATGGGCCGTACAAACAGGCTAAACATATTTCCCTCTGAATGGTCAGTGAGCGCCGCTCCATATTTACTAAAATATTGTACACAATACTTGTTCATACACTGTGAACTAGGACAACGTGACAAATGACGTTTTGTGTATTTAACGTAATTTAGCTCACGTTCCCTTTGAAATGCTTTGTCTGAGCTGTCTGGACTAGCGTGACTTTGCTCACGCTGGGTTCAGCAATCTATCGTCACTTTTCGCACGCTAATTGAACAGCGAGCAAAGAACGTGGCGATCACCATGCTGTATCGCGCAGCCTTTGTTCACCTGTAATCCGCTTATAATCCCTTGAACGTTTCATTCCTCACGGTTAGCGTCGTCAGCTTAAGCTGGCTAACGCACAAATTCTCTCTTCCCGCACAAGGTTTTAATCGCTTTTACTGACTCTAACATATGAATTACTATATGCTCCCTCACCATTATTATCAGCAGGATCGTGCGCTACTGTTTGCTAACGGTAATCGTCGCTATATCAGCTCTTCTATTATTCGATTATACAAACAAACTTGAACTTACTCAGTGTGACCATGGATTTTTCATTCTCAATGTGAAATTCATGGTGCGACTTAACTGGGTATACATGTAGCTAGAAAATAGTCCCAGGGAATACTGGATATAAAACGATAACAGACAGCTCAACCGGGTTGTGGAAAATAGTGAGCAATGAAGAATTCCCTTTGCTGTTGCGTTTGTGAAGCTAACAATTAATTTAGTCTATTCTGTCCGAACAAAACTACCCAAGTTATATGCTGTGAAAATTTTGCAAATGTCACGGAAAACAGCGTCGGCGTACATGTACGTTTAAAATTGTATATCTTTATCGGTTTCTTATACATTCAAGTATACAAGTATTCAAGTTTTTAAATACCTAAAATACGACATCGTAAACCAAAACTAATCCCGCACTTTCAATATGATCATATCTTTCGTTCTTTATGTCCAAATAGCATTCAAATTACAAGTATCATATTTACATATGTTTATTTAAACGTCCGTCGACGCTGTGTTTAACCCTATCTGGCCTGGGCTTTTTGGGACCTGTCCAGGCCTGGGGGGCCGAAATGGCCCCCCCCCTAATTATTTTTCTTATCCCTTGAGCTAGGGGGCTGAAACTTACCACACTATACCCTTGGATCAAGCTCTACCAGAAAATGTAAACAAATCCAAGATGGCCGCGTTGATGACGTCACAGTGACGTCATTTTCAAAAACGGCATTTTTTGGTCGATTTTTCGGTCGGATTTTTCGAATTTTTTATTTATGCAATTTCTTCGCAAAAACTGCATGATAAATTAATAAATATTAATATGATGTGAAATAAAATAGTTTATGCCCACTTTTCATCGCGGAAAAGCAGAAATTTTGAAGAAATATGACAAAAACATCACTTTTCTGGTACCCCACGTGATCGCCATCTTGTATTTACCCATGATCCTCTGCTCAGGGGGTTATGCAAATGGCTCAAACTGACCCCAATAAGATAAACTATAAAGTCCCGGAGTTTCAGCGCTCCTTTTTTCGTCGTTCCGGAGATAGCGCAGAAAGTTTGGTAGGGGGGGCCATAATGGCCCCCCCAGGCCAGGTAGGGTTAAATTGGTCGAGAGCCATTAGTCGAGAACCATAAACGCAGAACTTGCGCGCCACGCATTTTACTGCCAGTGCAATCAGAGGGTATATCCGACTGTATGAAGGACGCAATCTGATGGCATGAGAATGCGGAAACTCGACATCAGTACTTTCATTGCCCAAGTAGTTGAGATTTTTATTTTATTTTTCTTTCCAGAGTATGTCCACTCATGATAATTAAAGTAGCTGGAACAATATTACTTCATTCATGTTAACCAATGATATAAGTTGCCACTTAAATGAGCTTAATAGTGCGTGTGCGGGCATGATTTACAAGGAGACTACAATGCCTTGTCAATAGTCTTATCATTAGGATGTACTGAATGTAAAATCCATGCTATGGCTATATAAACATATATTAAGCATAACATGGGTAACTATTTTCATCAGAGATGTTTGCGCATGCGTCAGATACCGCGGTCTTCGCAGTCAACCTCTCATATATGTATTGAATAGAACTTCACATTTGTCTCAATTTTCTTAGCGGTTAATATCATCAGAAAGTATGATAAATATGCTTTCTTGAGGTACTAATACTGTAAATAAAACAATATTTTTCTTGCTCCTTTTGTTTCAATATTTAACACCTCTGTTACATATTAAGGCATGGGACCGATTGCAAAATCTCACTTTTCCCCGTTTAATCCCAAATAAAAAGCACGTTGCTTTATTTTTGTAATCCAGTCGTTGATACTGACTTAAGTTTACTTGCTATGGAATACAGATATTTAGAAATTAATGGTCGCCGCAGCAGATAAATTGCTTCCTTTTAACTTTGAAAGCTGTAAAATGTCGATGAGAATCGTATTTCTCCAGAGTGATGTGGGGCAGCTCGCCAAGTGTTATGTATAAAACGTCTTAATCGCCGGTGACTTTTAATCCGTTCCGTACAACAGAGGGTGTTCACCGTTTGAGGCGCTTTATACCCGAAAACCTAAACGAGATTTTCAGCTTCATTAAGTTCAATACACAGAGGACGTACTATACAAAATGGTACCAGTCTTGTAAAACACTCGTGTCACAAGTTTTACAAAAACGGTCTTCACTTTCTAGTTTCTTCTTCTCGAGTCCATGACATTATCCCCCAACAACAGTTTCCCCAGCGACATTTTCCCCACCGATATTTTCCCCCACGACAGTTTCCCCACACGACATTTTCCCCAGGCGACATTTTCCCCACCCTAATATTACTTGCTGTAATAATTACGATCTGCCGACAATCGCAGTCGCGGTCAATTCCCCACCTTGATTTTTTTAAGTTTGCACTTAAAGTTATTTATTCGGATCGTAACTTAAGAATATTATATGCCAATGAATGCAAAAGTGATCAAAAATTCCCGCTGCATAAAAGCGGCAAAAATTTGATATTATTATATGATCACTTCATCATCGACACTGCCGATATTTTCCGATAGATTACCAGATATTCGAATTTGAATTGAACATATTTAATTCATAACGATTTAGACAGAACTGAACTTTAAATTAAAAATGTTTAATTCATAACGATTTAGACAAAACTGAACTTTCAAACAATACATTATAACAACAAAAATCTACTCAAAAGTATTGATTATTCACTTTATAGGCAGAGAAATTGCCGGAAATTGACGAAATAAAACGATAGTTCATTGGAATTCAAATTTGATGCGGTCGGTAGGCCGACATAAGACCGTGACAAGAAATAAATAACAGCCAGAAAACTAATCGTAATTATTATTACAGCACGTATTATTAGGATGGGGGAAATGTCGCCTGGGGAAAATATCGTGTGGGGATACTGTCGTGGGGGGAAATGTCGCTGGGGAAAATGTCGCTGGGGAATAATGTCGCCTGGGGAAAATGTCGCTGGGTAAAATGTCGTTGGGGGATAATGTCGGTACCCCCTTCTTCTCATGCCTCTCGGTGTCTTTCAGTCTATGCACAGTCTTTCGGTTCCCTGCAATAAGAGTCGCGTCAATTAGACATGTTGAACGACGTGTCCCTCAAAGAAAAAAAAGTTGTTTTCATGACAGATGCTATAGTATGATTAGTAATTATTTATATTAGCATGAATCAGAAAACAGATGAACTACCTTGGCAGTTATCGCCAATGAGAGTTTATATAATAACCACCGCAGTGTAAATGGTTAGAATCATACAGTTGCATTGATCCGTGATAACTACCAATTAACTCGTGAAATAATTGCGTCTCCATATCATTATGTCTCGATATCTTCAATCATATTCCGCCAAATAATTGGGTTTTTTTTCAAATGTGAGACACATATGATGATACATTACCAATCAAATAAGATAATTTTCGGTGCGGCGTTACTGATAGCATGCTATGCATAGCTTTAGACATATTTTGTCCTAAACTATAGCTCCGTAATATAACACTATCTAAAGGAATCTTTTACGGTCCATTCAAATTGTTCTGAGTTCTTATCATTTCAATTCGTCATTGTAACGGGTATTTAAAAGAACTGGCCTGAGTGAGTTGCTAAATTCAATCCTCATTTGATAATACTCCGATATTCGCTGAACGTTATGACATATAACGACGGAGTGTTTCTTGTGAATTCTGTCATTTTCCGTAGTATTAATTCTATGGTTGCTGACTATGTTATGAAGTTGAGATTTTATTATCTGTAATTTAAATAATTGTCCAAATTATGTCGGCGTCGTAGCTCCAATTATCAGATCGTAATCTGTTATCTCCGACACATGTTGACAGGTTATTGTCAAAGTCATGATTAATCCCCTCCCCGTGCTAGAACCTTAGTTTTGATATACAGATCGCATACAGTATCCCAGGTTTTCCAGTTTAAAATGCAGAACGAGATAAAGCCGCTCAATATTATGATGTTATGTTATAGTACGTATAGTAAACTGTACAATTCTTTAGTTTGGCCAGTGGTAAACTATGGTGCAGCTATCTGGGGCACAAGTGCTAGATCATGTATAAACGCTGTACACCATAGAGCTTTTTTTCATGTGTGTAGGTAGATATGCCCCGAATGCCCGAGTCTGTGGCGATATGGGATGGGAACCACCGATTGTTAGACAATGGGGTGCTGTAGGTGTAGAACTATGAACATGGAAAATAATAGAATTAATAAGAGAGTGTTATTATGGGCCAATTTACAGGCGAAAAGTCAGTGTAAAAACTGGGTATTTAGGGTACAAAAATGTTTCGGAGAAAATTGCCTAAATCATGTAATGAATGTTAACGTTGTGTGTTCATCCCGATTTGTTCAAACCGCCATAAAAGAGAAAATTTTCAAGAATGATTTGATACAATGGAACAATGATGTGAAAAGACCAGCATCTAAATCAGGCCAAAGGCAGAACAAATTAAGATCATATAGAATGTTTAAAGTGATCGTAAACCCTCAGGTAAAGTTTCCATCAAATGAAACATCATTGCAAACAGTGTGGGAAAATATTTATTGTAATTTTTTACGATTTTATTACGCAGAGTAAATTGCAAATACAGCGTGGTATTCTATGGTGGTCTGTTGCAATCATATTTAGATCCAGTGACGTCACACTGCCTTAATACATATATTTCACACTTTGCATGCACTTTCCAATGCTTGATTCAAGCTTAAGGTGTGTATACTTTGAGTTTCAACACCGACTATCTGTTCCACTGTGCATGTTTCACCAAAATTTGGGAAATTAAATGCAAGATCAAATTGACTTGACTCTTATGAATTACCATCTCCCTCATACATTTGGTAAAGAAGATTATATAGAAACGAATTTACCGAAAAGTTATAGAAGTGCTTTGGCAAAGTTTAGATTAGGTGTTGCACCTTTACGATGGGAAACTGGAAGATATTGTAGCGATAACGGTTTATCTATTTGCAGAAGAACTTGTTTTATTTGCCCAGGGTAGTGGAAACTGAAGAACGTATTATGTAATTGCCCGTTATATGAGGACATACGTTTTAACCTGTTTCAAACACTATATTTTGTTTATGGTGAAGATTTCCGGAAGATGTCAGATAAGGAAATTCTATGTGTAGCGTTTTCCAACTTGGACGTAGTCAATACTTCGGCCAAAGCCTGCTATCAAATTTTAAGACGTCGACAACATTCTATTTATGCATGAGGTTTTAACTCTTGTATGTAATTGTTTTGATATTTTGTCTTAACTATCTTGAGCTTGTATCATCAGCTATCAGTTGTTTTAACTGCTAGGATCAGTCTCTCATAACTCTATTATTAGAGTGGTACATATACATGTAATTACGTAGTCTGAAAAGTACTGCTGCTGTGAATGTTTTATATGTGGTGAGACTTTAATAAACTTATCTTATCTATGATACTAACGGGTTTGAGTAAGTTTATTTTGGTAAACAGATAAGCCATTCATTTAGAACGGACACATGCGTATGACTCCACGCGGTGCAGACCGTATCCATATGCTACGTGACTTCGCTGGCTAATATACCAGCGAAGTCTCGAATCGGAGTGAATTATCTAGATTTTGCAGATAACGAATGACGAATAGCATGCGCAATTTTTAGAAGACGAACTTTGTCGAAATAATACATGGAAGATCAATTACGGGGCATCGTAGACGGCCTTCAAAATTGGTTGCCACCCTTTTGATGGATTCATGCAGTCAAACAGGTTACCGGCCAGCACTTAACATTCAGCTTTGCCCGCAACCGATTAAACATATTCGACACATCCCGTTTTAGTGGACGAAATTTGTCAAAATTGTACATGGAAGATAAATTACGGGGCCTCGTAGACGGTCTTCGAAATTGGTTGCCACCTTGATTCATGCAGTCAAGTACGTTACCGACTACTACTTAACATTCAATTTTGCCCGGCTACGGATTAAACATAGCCGACACAGCCTGTTTTGGGAGACGAAATTGGTCAAAATAGTACAGGGAAGATCAAATACGGAGGCATCGTAGAAGGTCTTCGAAGTCAGTTGCCACCCTTTCAAGGATTCATGCAGTCAAGCACATTACCGACTACCACTTAACATTCAGTTTTGCCCGGCAACCGCTTAAACATAGCCGATAAAGCCGGTTTTAGGAGACGAAATTGGTTACTCACTCACTCTCACACCCGTATGCCCAAAATTACCACTTTACTTACTATACCCAACTGCGCATGCGGAGACTGACGCGAGTTGCAATAAAAAACACGTCATTCTGAGTCTACCCCACAAAAGCTTCACTTTGACACATCCCGCGTCCCATTTGGGCCAATAGTGGTCCATCTCTACCCCAAACGCACCCCACACACCCCCAAAATGCCTGCTTTCTATACTAAGGCCAGACTGCGCATGGGCGAAATATTAAAAACGGACGATACATTATTCCACTCGGATGCTCCTCCACGAGAGCTTCAAAATAAGACCTCATACGACACCATTGGACCACCAGGGGCTCACCTAGACCCTCCAAAACGTCCACCCAGCACTATTTACCCATTACACATGCGTACAGTAACTTTTTTCAAAAAAAATTCAAACCAATCCCTTCGGGACCCCGCCCACCGTGCTCTCAGCTCGAGACGAGTAAAACAAGACCTGACAACACATACCACATAGCAGTAAGTTTCCCAGTGGGACCCATATTGTCCACGACGCCTGTATGGGCCTATATACAGACTACCCGGTACCTGGACATTTCAAAAACATTCAGTGATTGATCGATTGCATTTGTCTCCATTCGACGGAATTCACAGTTTCGTTAATGTGAAGTGTTAATCCAATATGGGGTGGCGCTCCCTGACCATTCAGAAGGAAATATGTTCAGCCTGTTTGTACGGCCCATACTGGGGAGAGTATAACATGAACAAATAAGTCCACTTAAATTCATACGTGCTAACGATATGCGCCATTGAACACGATAGGGAAAATAAAATAACAGGGTAAATTTGAAAAAGTAAAGTTCGGTTTCAAATGAATCAGTTTAGAACATTTCGCTAACAATCTCAACCTGAGAACATAAGCTAGTCAAATTCAGGACATTTCACCCGGCAGACATTTCTCCATGCAGACATCCCCCATGCAGACATTTCCCCCCCTGCAGATATTTCCTCCTTCCTGTTCATTCTTGGACTATGAATTAGTACTAATGTGTTACAAAGTAGAAATATTGATAAAGACAATTTGGAGCATTTTTTTTCTTTTTTTTTTTTTGTAAATATATTTTCAATAGGCTTGTTTTGACATGATTTCCCCCTCCTTATCCATGTTTAAGATACTGTTAACAAGTTGTGTATGACTTAGTAAAAAATTGTAACAAAGTCAGAAATAGAAAAAAAAATCGATTTTTATTTGATATGATTTCAGACAATAACCCATGGTATCAACAAAGACAAAAAAGACATTGTTGGATAATATTTTTGGGCCAATATGACAATGTTCACAGCGGTTTTTACTTTCAAATTTATTCACCAATTCAAATAATTACTTAATTTCTAAAACTATGTAAAAATATTATTTGGTTTGTTATTTTTATCCTGATAGTTAGCCTGGCAGTTGCCTGAGTAGAATCAGTCGGTGCTTGACACAATGAATTCGTTGTTTTGTTTGTCTTTAAAACCTCCGATTTCACCTTTATTATCCTAACTCAGCCTGTGGTTGACATTAGATAAGTAATTGGTTAGTATTTCTTTGGGATTTATTTATCCCTGTATGATATCTGGTAACCTACATGCATATCACGTATGCTATTATTCAAATCATGCAAAATATAGACAGAAAATTAGACTATATATAACCTAAACATGCATTATCACTGAATAGTTAATTAAGACGGACAGTTATTAACTAATGCTATTGTTTAATCGTACCAAATTATAGAAAAAAAAATGGGGAAACAATGCTCAAAATTGTTTTTGTCAATATTTCAACCTTGGCACAACAATGTACAGAAAGGGGGAAATGCCCTAAGAGGGAAAAGTCTGCAAGGAAAAGCGGGGGAATGTCCGCACACCAAGCTGGTTATATATTTATCGAACATCGATTTTGTTACGAGAAAATACTAATGGTTTAATTTTTGACGATCTGCACATTTTGTCTTTGACGTTTCTTCGATATCAATCAAACGATCTAAACAGGATATGCACTAATACTTTAGGTTTAGGTTTTTATCGGAATCCATGGTCAGTCACAATAGGACTGTTTTACAAATGGAGCCGTCAACAAATAAAATGGATTAAAATAATATATTAATATAAATACGAATATAACAGGAATAAGACATAAAATGATACATATTGAGAAGACACACCACATCATGAGACAATAATACCACACTTAAAACATATGGCTGTAGTCGCAACAATACACATATAAAGCGCTACATAAACAAAGGGACGCTGGATAAAACATATCTACTACATTTGCGTTTGAAGCATTGGAATGTTCCTGAATTTTGGATGTCGAGTGGCAGGTCATTCCATGCCCTTGTACCATTATACTTAAAAGAATTATGGTGACACACATCTGCGTAAACGTCGAGTTTTGTACTAGATCTTGTGCCGTATATTGATTTTGACGACACAAGAGAAAACTGTCCTACTAGATGCTTGGGAGCACGATCATGGATAATTTTCCACATTAAATTACACTTATTAAAAATTATCTTTGATAGACACTCATAAGACTAAGCCCAGATAGCAAGTCCTTGGAATGACTGCGAGGATGACTATTTAACACAATACGCATATCTCGATTTTGGATTCGTCAAATCCAAGTTCCAACAAAGAAGTTAATGATCTCAATCCCGGACTCAATAAAAATTGAAGGCAATCCGTGAACAATATATTTCACCAGATAGCAGCGACATATGAATCTGATCTCTTCCCGAGGACTACAGCCTGTTGCAGTTCAATTTATAACTGGTTTAATTTGGGGAAATATGCAATATGCATCACATTATCCCAGAAAGGACTATTATATTACACTGATTATAGTTCTGGCAGCTTGAGGTTAAAACTACAAATGTCGTCCAGTTTTCATTGATCAAAAATATATCCTTTGTTGTAAGCATGGGAAAGAGTGCAACAGCGTGAACCGCAAATTCAAGCCTGCCGCTGCTATCGGGGAACATTTATTTAGCACTGACTTCATTTATCTCGGGATTCCAGAATTGAGCCTTTCAATCTATGTTTACCAGGGAAGACATTTACTAAGCCGCACATATAGAAGATATGTGGTATTTATACAAAAAATACATGAAACTTTACACTGAAAAATAATTTGGATAATATGTATCGACATAGGATAATGATAATAAGATTAGATTAGATTCGATTAGATATCTAGCCTCACCCGGATATGATAAATTCACAATGTCTCATTGATTCCATATGCTAAAATGAGGAGAGGCAGCGTAACTTTGCTCGTTTCTTCCCTCACCCGCATCGCCTTCACCCCACATCATCACCCCAGACCAATACGCTGAATTATATCATTGGGAAGATATACCAACGTTAATTTGATAATGCCGCTGTATGCTTGTATGCGTTGAAAGGAACGTTCCTGTAATATCCCAATATTAATACCTTGCACTCCTTATTAATTATGACATATACACATTCCATTTCTGCCCGTATAACTTGGTGTGTGCTCGCGATATTTATAGACACCAAATCTGTTTGAGAGCAAACACTATGTATCAGCATATATTATGGTAAGTCTTAACCCTACCTGGCCTGGGGGGGGGCATTATGGCCCCCCTACCAAACTTTCTGCACTATCTCCGGAACGGCAAAAAATGGAGAGCTGAAACTCCGTGACTTTATCGTTTGTCTTATTGGTGTCATTTTGAGCCTATTTTCATAACACCCCGAGCAGAGGATCATGGGTAAATTCAAGATGGCGGCCACGTGGTGTACCAGAAAAGTGATGTTTTTGTCATATTTCTTCAAAATTTCTGCTTTTCCGCAATGAAAAGTGGGCAAAAACTATTTTATTTCATATCACATTAATATTTGCTAATTTTCCATGCAGTTTTTGTGGAGAAATTGCAAAAATAAAAAATTCGGAAAATCTGACCGAAAAATCGACCAAAAAATGCCGTTTTTCAAAATGGCGTCACTGTGACGTCATCAAAGTGGCCATCTTGGATTTTTTTACATTTTTTGGTAGAGCTTGACCCAAGGGTATAGTGTAATAAGTTTCAGCCCCCTATCTCAAGGGGTAAGAAAAATAATTAGGGGGGGCCATTTCGGCCACCCCCCAGGCCTGGACAGATCCCAAAAAGCCCAGGCCAGATAGGGTTAAGATAAACCTAAGATGTCTCAAGATGAAGTCTAATATAAAACATTTAGAATGCCTTGAATATAATGAAGGCCATACTGTACTCCACATCAAGTTTTCTCTCGTATTCAAAGTTACTTGAACTGTTTACATCCTGGAACACCTTTACTCGGCAAAACAGATCAGATCTACAACTTATCTGGCCGTTTGGGCCCTTCGTGCCGATTTCCGCTCATATTTGGTGATTAACAGTAGATATGGATAGCTAAACCGCGGTATCGTCTGCGCGTCACCGATAATGCCGATAAGAGACACAGCCGTCCTGCCTCACGAACATTTATCTCTAGCGCTGCATCGGCCCTTGACATCAAAGGCAGACCGCTCACATATAATCGGTGATTTATTTATTTATTTGTCACCACTAACGGAAACACATTTGGGGCACCTAAACGCTGATTTTCACAAACGTCACTAGTATAATCAGCTTAAGGGGACGATAACACTGGTGATATTAAGGAGAATCAGCAGTATGGTTTAGTGTCAAAACGGAACGCACAATAGTGGGGACGTTTTCTTGAAATCATCGATTGCGCCGAAACAAGACCAGTAGGAAAACGGGGCAAGTTACTGGTGATTTTTTGGCACTTTGTCACCACAGTTTGTTCACAGTGTAAGTTGCGTGAAGTTGCGATGCAAAGACGCGAAGTGGCGAAGCGAAGATCCGGGGGTGTGATGCGAAGTTCGAAAATGGCGCGAATTGAAAAGTGAACAAGCGCATTAGTGAGGCGAAGGTGGAAAACAAACACAAATCCAACACTCCAACTTGTGGGTATACTGGTCGCAGACATTTATCCAATACTCACAAAAGGAGCATGGTGAGAACATGTACTTGTGAGCCGCACGATCAGAGGACAGAACCAGCAAGCATCCCATTTCAATTGCCCCAAATCACTGCTGATGCGCCCTGGGTAGCCTTTTGCAACAGGCTCTGCCCCTCGCCCTCCCCCAATCCCCCTTCCCGAAAGGATCCCGGGCAGATGCTGGCAATGCCAGAAACCAACCAGATCTCTCAGGTAACCAGGTCAGAGGTCAAAGGGCTGTGGTAGTCTGCCCGATGTCCTCGGACAGACAAAAGACGCCATGCCGGAAGTATGAATACCGCTAGACTCGGTTATCTCAACCAACTGAGATAGATGTAACTTACCAATGTAGATTTCATTGTGAGATATTTGGGGCGATATACCAAGTACCGGGAACGTTCACAAGTTCTTCCCTTTCTCGCCGTCGCCATACTTGCTAAAAGAAATTGATCACGCTAATCACATTGAATATCAATTTGACTGAGGATAAAGTTATTTTATCCTCATTTATTTCTGTAAATACCAGCCAGTCATACCTCATAAACCAGCGGTCGTACAAGGGCCATATACTCTGCAGAAGGAATACCCGCAAAGTAGAGGGTTTGTTTTATAGGATAGAAGCACTTGATAACGGGACACAATTGCCTGTCGAAATGCAACCACCAGTCAGATTTTTTGGACCGGATTCGGGGCCTTCGCCCACATCGCCGGAAGTCACATCATATATATTAAATTAGATGTTTGCCGAACATTTCGACTACTTTTCAAGTCTGTATAATACCTCCGTTGACCTAGCGTTAAAAAGAATTATCTGGAGATTATTTTCCCTATTTATCTGGACAAGAACATATGAAAAGTAGTTCGCTCATGTGCAACACTGAAGGAGTTTTTCGGCCGGATTCAAACTGAACCGTGCGTACGTGGGGTTTCCCCTATACGTCATAGCAACCTAGTAAAGGTCAACTTCCGCTACTGGAGGCACGGATGATAAATGAGCCTGCGCTGTGTATGGGGGGATGTTCGAAATGACACAGTCACTGAGTATGTGTAGAATTCCGCACTGCAATGCAAAGCAGGGCATATGCTGGACATAGAAATAACTTGGCCTGTAGTCGATACTGGTTTGCTCTTGAATGCCGCAAGATGATCAGAAGGCCTAAGCCTAACCGGGCTGGCTGAAGTGTAATGTTTGAAATTGAAAAATTCCAATCAATATGCTTCCTCTGAGCGATTTGCCTCGATTGTTGAAGGGCATATTGGGAGGGCCCACAAAATTTCAGGAGTATATCCCAGATTATAGCAACCCAGATAAGAGCCTATCTCTTCTACGAGAGGCACGGCGAATACCTTCTGATAGCTTCTTCATCAACGGCACAAGCATCGATTCTCGGGCCAATTCTCTTTCTTCTATATATAAATGATATATGCAGTGCTAGTAATCTACCCAAAATTGTCCTCTTTGCGGATGATACCAGTGTTGTTTTTTTCATCTAAAGAACTCACAGAATTATTTCGTATAATAACAAAGGAACTGGAGAAAATTCATTGTTGGTTTTCTTGTAATCGCCTGTCGCTGAATGCTGGAAAAACCAAATATATGCTAATTAGGCTGAACAACAACATTCGTCCATTCAATATGCCAAACCTTTTTATTTCGGGAACAGAAATAGAACTAATTCATCAGTTTAAATTCTTAGACCTCTATTTTAATGACCAGTTGAGCTGGAAAACGCATATAAACTACATATGTACATGTAACAAAATATCACGAAATATAAGAATTATAAAGGACCTCGTACAATAATGGACAAACGGCCTCGTCGAGCAGTCCATTCACAGCGTGTCACGTGACTCCAGTGAAATTGAATGGATTCGGGTTGACTTCGCATTTAAAACACATCTTCTCTTATTTTGTGGTGTTTTCAGGGATTATAGGAAGCGAATAAAGATAACACCATGCTAGTATATGGTCTACGAAAAAAATGTGGAGTGAATGTTGCGAAAATGTTTTTTTTTTGTCGTGACGGACGCATTCAAGTGGAATTCATGCCATATGAACGGAAATGAGATAATAAGGAGATGGATTTGCTGATTTTTTAAACATTTCTTCAATTTCGCCCAATAAATTCAATCACACTGGCTTTAACTCATGAAACGTGGGAAAGTCAACTGTCTCTCATTGAATACATGTACATTGTTCAATACTTATTCTTACTCAATTTCAGTAAAGAATCTTTCACGTATAACAATAAAAATAAACAAATGTAAATATAAAATAGGTGCGTTTGCCATGAACTGTGCACCTTGGATTCTGAATTCGTGTACAATTCTTTCACTTCACCATAAACACATTCAAAAATGAAATAATATTGTACGCAATGGCCTTGGGGAAACAAGTTGATCAGATCGAGGACAGATGTATAGGTGCCTCTCAACTCGACAAAATGTTAGCTTTTGAGAAATGCATCACCCATGCCTTTTTAAATTCAAGCTAGGGCATATCGAAATCTCACTAAGAGGGCGTCACAGGAATGAGTGAATTGATTTAACGTCGCTTTCAACAATATTTCAGCTATAATGTGACGGGTGTCACAGGAGTAAGGTTTGAACCTGACATATAGGAGTCGCAGATATGAGGGCCGTGACATCAAAAGAAGCATACCTAATGGCCCGATTGTGATATTGGATTTTCGAAGAACCCGCGTTATGACAATCTTGGTTAATCTATGCTGAGATATCAAAGCACATGTGAGGTCTCTCTCTCTCTGAGAAATTGTAGACAATGTTAGGCCTATCTAAGCCAGCAAAACCTAGTCTTGGCAACTTCCGCACTAAATCGGTTGACAGCTAAATACATATATAAACAAATATAAGGCATAATTAAGTTCTCCTCAAATCAAGCTTGGCATAATATAAGATAGCATATAACTTGTCAATATTGAATTATCAGACGAGTCGAATGTGTCCGAAATTGCAACCGGGATCTGCCAGACGGCGGCTACGTCCGAAGCTGGAATGAGGCAACATTTCTAATGGGTTAACCTCCGAAATTTATGAAGGAAAATGTGAAACAAAACACATGATTATCGATGGTCGTGTGACAGTAAACAAAAATATATCCATAGTTGCATTTGTATTAGGAAGTTCGGGCTAATTATTCACAAAAGAACTCGGTCTAGCGAATACCAGGCAGAAAATTGGAAGTCCGTATCTATTGCGGTTCAATAGTTTTTGGAAAAATGAGCCACCATCGTCATGTAAACGACCAAAGGTCTAATTTTAGGTCATACTTTTTTAGGTCATCAATGTGTTCATTGATATAAGAAGAATCAACGCCGTTACAATTGTGTCCTTAGAAAATGACGTGTTTTGAAATAGATTAAAGAAGAGATAACTACTTTTTCATTGATACGTAACAGTCTGAAAGTATAACTACGGCATGGCAATGTATAAGACTTACCAACCTTCAACTTTAATTCAGGTATGTTCTTTAGTTTTGACTGTACACCAAAGACAAAGAAAACAGCACCAGGGGAGAGAATTCGAAAACTATTTGCCTGACCTACTTATTTCCATTTTATTTGAAATATCTTCAAAGATTTACTTACAAATCTCAACTAAGTCCTCTCTTCTGTTTAGTCAATATTCTCTGGAAGATTTTTTACTTTAGAGGCTTATAACTAAAAAGGTCAAGGTCAAGTTCAGGTATGGAGACCATGAAATATCCGTAAAATAAAGATAGGTCATTCCATTCGAAATGGAAAGACATGACAACATAAAACCTAAGATGGGGAGAGGATGCAGCAAGTCTCAAATTACAGATCAGCCTCAAGACTTTTACATTTTGACCATTTAATATTTTCTATGTCATCAATTTCGCACTTAATTATTTCGGTCAAAATATTTGAGTTCATACCCGAATGCATGAAATCTATTGTCATGTATCCGGCAATGCACGTATAATCGACGGCAGGTAAAATACGATAATGACTGGTCAATAAGATGAATGACATAATCGGGGTTCTCTCTGCCAAGAGGATTCTGATCGAGTCTAGTTGCTTTTTTCTTTTTGAAATAAAGTGCCTTTTCAGTCGATTGCTATTTATCTTGCATTCTGTTGCAGTTTTCAAAACTTTTGCACGCCATCTAGAATCTGTCTTTACAGAGCGATGCTTCATAGCTGTGGTAATGTACTAATTTGTTGAAAGCGTATTCCTTAAGGATTCAAAATATATAATTTTGTTCAATTAAAACCTGTAGGTTTTGAAGATATTTGTATTTAAAAAAAATGATTTTAAATTTAATTAAAAATTTGTAAATTCTATTCTCAAAAAAATATTCAACTTATTGTAACTTAAATCACCATTTCCTATAGAAGACAACTTCAACAGGAAATCCGTGTCGCAGTTTTATCACTTTTGTGAAAGTTCTCATTCTGTTGATATTTAATGAAATATTTCTTTACAAAATTAGATGTCAATAGAATAAGACTTCGACCAAAATTGACAAAACTGAGACACGGGTTTCCTGTTGAAGTTGTCTTCTACAGGAAATGTTGATGTAAGTTACGGTAAGTTGAATACTGTTTTGAAAATAGCCATTTAAAAAAGGAGGCTCATTTTTTAATATATTTTCAAATTAATATTCAAATATCTTCTCAATCTGCAGATTTACAGTGAACGCATTTATATACTTGGAATCCTTAGGAAAAGTGCTTGATGCTAAAGGTCACACACCGTACCGACATGTTTCCACATGGGATTTCTCGACTCTCTATTCTACAGTCCCTCATCAGGACCTAATTGACCGTCTAAATTCATTAATAGTATATGTGTTCAAGAAAACTGAACTTAGATATTTTAATGTCGGAAGCCATAAAGCATTCTTTAGCTCTGCTACATACAAGACATATCATTCATGGGATGTTTCTTTGTTCATAGAGTTGGTTGAACAGCTCATTAAAAATATCTATGTGAAATTTGGAAACACAATATATCAGCAGCATAAAGGTATTCCAATGGGTACTAATTGTGTATCCCTGTTGGCTGACCTGTATCTGTTCTCTTAGGAATATGACTATATGCAAGCGCTTTCAGAAACCGATCCATTCAAAACCCGTTCCTTATCATTCACCAAACGCTATATAGACGAACTTCGCGCTGTGGATAATGGATATATATATGACGCAGTGAAATCATATATCCACCTTCACTGGATTTGAAGGAAACTACAGATAGCCCTACAGGCACATCATATTTAGATCTATATCTCTATAAAAATGAAGCGATCATTCTCTTTCGTCGACTTTATGACAAAAGAGATGATTAGAATATCGACGTCGTAAACTATTGCTTTCTGGACAGTACTATACCAGTGGAACCTGTACATGGTGTATACATATCTCGCCTAGTAGCATTTGCTAGATCCTGTGTTAAATGTGACGATTTTAATCAACGTCAACGTCACATAACATTGTTGCAGAAACTTATAAAACAGGGTTTCACCATCAAGCGCCTCCACTCAAAGTTTCTCAAATTTGGCGATACATATCGCATGCCGCTAGCAAAATACGAGCGTAGCGTGCAAGATCTATGGCGTTATGTTTCGCAAGTTGTATCTACTTCCGCTTAACCCGGAGCTTGGGGCCGTATGAACCCATGTACTTCAAGATTTTCATGGTGCTCATATGAACAGTCACAATCAAAGCGTGACTGAGATACATCATTCTCTAGATGATGACTTCACAACGATTATTATGGAATAAGAATACTGATCAGCGATACGGATTTTATATTTTTGTAACATGATGATGTCTTTTCGGCATCATTGAAAACTGTTGACCGCTTCTCTCTTGCAGGAAACTAGACTATGTTTAAGTATACTATGATTGTCTTTTTGAATTTGGTGCTAATAATGTTATATGCAATATGGAATAGGTCTTTGGATTATGGACGCGGATATTCTCTAATGAACGGCCGCTGAGTTATGAATGACGGAATAGACGTTTGTAATTCAACAAATAGATACATTTACCATAGCTATAAGGCATACGTTTAGCTGTATAAAGACAAATTCTAGAGGGTGTGTAAAAGTGTCTGCAGGAGGGCTCTTTATCCTTAAAGCTGTCAGCTACTGCACTGTGAAACAAAGTTACGACTTCAATAAGCATTACTTTGATAACTTCAAATGGTGCCACTCCCACTGAACTCGCTGTAATGATGGTGCAAGAAATACTTGCAAACAAATATGTGGCCAGTACAAGGAAAGTGGGGGTTTTGGAACAGGTGCAGATGCACGTCCCATGATTGGTGGTGATTCTGGTACAGGTGCAGAGAAAGGTGGTCATTCTGGCACAGGTGCCGTGGAAGGGGTTCTGGCACAGGCGCAGATGCACGCCACATGATCGGTGATGATTCTTGTACAGGTGCAAGGGAAGGTGGGGATTCTGGAACAGGTGCAGGTGCACGCCATATGATCGGTGGTGATTCTGGCACAGGTGCAGTGGATGGGGTTGAGTCTGGTACAAGTTCAGGTGCACGCCACATGGTCCGTCGTGATTCTGGCACAGGTGCAGGTGAAGGTTATGACTCAGACACAGATGACGGTAGCGGAGGTCATCGTGACATCATGTTTGAACCTGTGCCCAGGTTTTAGTGACGTCATCGTAATGAGAAATTGCCACAGATTCCAGCCGACGTTGGTGGTGATTCTGACAAATGTGCAGAGAGATGGGGGGAGGGGGGTGATTCTGGCACAGGTGCATCTGGTACAGGTGCAGCTGCACGCCCCATGGTCGGTGGTCATTCTGGCACAGGTGCAGGGGAAGTTGGTGATTTAGGCACAGGTGCAGTGGAAGGGGTTCTTGCACAGGTACATGTGCACGTCACATGATCGGTGGTTATTCTGGCACAGGTGCAGAGAAAGGTTGTCATTCTGGCACAGGTGCCGTGGAAGGGGGTCTGGCACAGGCGGAGGTGCACGCCACATGATCGGTGATGATTCTGGTACAGGTGCAAGGGAAGGTGGTGATTCTGGAACAGGTGCAGGTGCACGCCATATGATCGGTGATGATTCTGGTACAGGTGCAAGGGAAGGTGGTGATTCTGGAACAGGTGCAGGTGCACGCCACATGATCGGTGATGATTCTGGTACAGGTGCAAGGGAAGGTGGTGATTCTGGAACAGGTGCAGGTGCACGCCACATGATCGGTGATGATTCTGGTACAGGTGCAAGGGAAGGTGGTGATTCTGGAACAGGTGCAGGTGCACGCCACATGATCGGTGATGATTCTGGTACAGGTGCAAGGGAAGGTGGTGATTCTGGCACAGGTGAAGGTTATGACTGTGACACAGGTGACGATAGCTGACGTCAGTGTGACATCATGTTTGAACCTGTGCCCAGGTTTTAGTGACGTCATGATAATGAGAAATTGGCACAGATTCCAGTCCACGTTGTGATGACATCATGGCGTTCTCAAATGATCACAGGTTCAAGCGCGATTACTCTTCATGTTAGCACAGGTCAGGATGACAAAGAAAAGGCTCCGGGTCAACCGCATGATTTGCTGACGATATGACGACAAAAAGTGGACGAAGAATGGACACAGGTTCGAGTTCAGATTTTGGCGAGTATGCGACAGGGACAGGTACGCGGTATATTATCATTTTTTTTCAAATTATCTATACGGCGTGCCTTATGGATCAATACTAGGCCTCATGCCTTTTTAATATGACATTACGTAAGTCACATCGATTCTGGACATTAATATTTTTACGGACGATATAAGTGCTAGTTTATCAGATGTCGATTATATTACACATGCGGAAATTATGCCACAGGAACTTGAAAAGCTCAAAAGCTGGCTCTCCTGCAACAAACTTCCATTAAACGCGAAAAATGAATGATATTATTTATACTCATTAGATCGCCAAATGTGAATATCCCTAAGGTTTCATTATTTGAGACCAACATTTAATCTGTTTTAACGGTAGATACAATTTGCAAACACATATTGACGAACAATATGGAATTTTTGAGAAATATCGGTGTAATCAACGCAGTGCGAACTGCTTGAACATAAAGAACTTGACCATGCTGTTCTACTCTTTGTTCAATTCTTACGTATCTGGTTGTGATTTAGTATGGGGTAACACATTTCCAGATCATCTAAACCACTCGTGACATTACAAACGTGAATTATCTGTGTGATAACTTCTAGTAGTAAATATGCCCAGTCTAGTCCATTAATGAAACAACTAAACATCCTACCGCTATAGCAGTTAAACCACTTCCTATTTTTTTTTATTTAGGCAGATTTCTGAATAACCCCCCTCTATTCCTTCCAATTATTCAAATTATTTTCAAAATATTCAGAAGTCTATTGTTATCCCAATCGACAAACCAATCTCAATCTATAGGGCGAGAGTGCATTTAAATCTATCACTTCATTGCATAAAATCGAAAGCATCGTTAATCTGGAACGCCTTAATTATTGATCTAAAACAGTTACTCTTTTAAATCTCGACTGATATCGCATCTCATTCGATTAGCATGCTCTGTGAATCTACTGGAAATCGAAGGGTGTAATTACTAAGTATACGCATATAGCAAATATTACACCCAACTCAACTCCAACCATCACTGCAATACAAGGGGCACTAGACAAACATGTTCAACGCAAAAGGAGTATTTTATTTATCTACCTGCATATGCGCTGAGCTTCAGTATATATATATTTATTTACAACTATAACCCAATACACAGGACTCTGTGATAAAATCACCATGCATTGTATAATTAAATATTGATATATTTGTGAACGAACCCATCTTCACATGTAAATATGGTATTGTGATTTTTATTAATTATCTGCCATTTATCAAGCCCCCTGGTGTTTATTCCCGCTATATCTCTGTGTACCCATACCCTACCTGTATCATTTTGTATATGGTGAGTATCAATCAATCATTCCATCAATTACACTGGTTCGAAGTTAGGTTGTGATGGCGCCATATCAGGGCACTGTAGCACCGCCAGAGCTCAAGGTAACATATTGACATGGTGATGGCAATTAGAACGCAGCTTCTGACGTGATCAACAGACTTCAGCACAGGTAGGGAAAACTACCTTACATTACAATCCATTATAGATGGTGAAAGATGAATGAGTATTCTTTTTGCACTATCACCATGGGTTTTGAGTTTCGAACTTTCGAGAAAATGAAATCAGATCTATTTTCGGCATAACTTGCTAACCATCCCTATCACGTGAAGTCACCTGCCGTATCCATTCCCTTCCATATACCAAGGTACTCAAAATTTGTCTTCAATGACGAATTTCTTTTTTATGCCCATGTAGAGTAATTAAAAAAGTGTGGACAAATTCTGAAGCTAAACATGTCACATCTCGCCCTGCACTCGAACGATGATTGAAAACCTAGGAATGTGCCTTTTAACTCTTAATAAATTCTTAGATATTCCCCCGGTGGAATGTAGCATGCTATCTGTAACACTAAACCCAAAGGGCATTGCAGAGGAAATAAGATTACTTACTTCAACAGTACAAAAATAAACAATTTGTAATTAATCAGATACGCATGAATTGTTACTCATATATAGCATGTATAATAGTAGTTAGCCAGGACATACATCTATGATTTATTTTTTTATTATTATGTGTTTTTTAATATGTGAGTTTCACGTTCTTCCTATTTGATGTGCTAGGGTCTTAGACCCAAACACCACAATCGCCGCCTACTCCAGTATATACGTGTACATGTTATGCCAGGTTGAAGCAGGTACCCAAGTCATTGTTTCGAATTTGATAACAAAAATGCATGGAAATTCACGGGATGGGCATCCTTCATTTACAGCTAAATGAAATTGGATGAAATACAACGGTGTCATTACAAGCGTCTGGTCCGTCATCCATAATTCAGCTGTCGTCCATTAGAGAATATCCTCGTCCATAATCCAAAGACCTATTCTATATTCCACATAACAGTATTAGCACCAAATTCAAAAAGACAATCATAGTATACATAAACATAGGCTTGTTTCCTGCAAGAGAGAAGCGGTCAGCAGTTCTCAATGATGCCGGCAAGACATCATGATGTTCCAAAAATATCAAATCCGTATCGCTGATCAGTATTCTTAATCCACAATATTCGTTGTAAAGTCGTCATCTAAAGAATGATGTATCTCTGTCACGCTTTGATTGTGACTGTTCATATGAGTACCATGAGGATCTTGAAGTACATGGGTTCATACGGCCCCTAGCCCCGGGTTAAGCGGAATTAGACACAAGTTGCGAAGCGTAACGCCATAGATCTTGCACGCTACGCTCGTATTTTGCTATCAGCGTGCGATATGTATCGCCAAACTTGAGAAACTTTGAGTGGAGGCGCTTGGTGATGTAGCCCTGTTTTATAAGTTTCTGCAACAATGTTTTGTGACGTTGATTAAAATCGTCACATTTAACACAGGATCTAGCAAATGCTACTAGGCGTGATATGTATACGCCATATGCATGTCCCACTGGAATATTACTGTCCAGAAAGGAATAGTTTACGATGTCGAAATTGTAATCATCTCTTTTGTCATACAGTCGACGAGAGAGAATTCCCGCTTCATTTTTATAGAGATATAGGTCTAAATATGATGTGCCTGTAGGGTTATCTGTAGTTTCCTTCAAATCCAGTGAAGGTGGATATATATCCTTCCCTGCGTCATTTATATAGCGATTATCCACAGCGAGAAGATCGTCTATATAGCGTTTGGTGAATGAGAAGGAACGGGCTTTGAATGAATCGGTTTTTGAAAGCGCCTGCATACAGTCATATTCATAAGAGAACAGATATAGGTCAGCCAACAGGGGTGCACAATTAGTACCCATTGGAATACCTATATGCTGCTGATTTATTGTGTTGCCAAATTTCATATAGATATTATTAATGAGAAATTCAAGCAATTCAAGCAACTCTATAAACAAAGAAACATCATCAGATGATTCTGCTGGTGGACGTTTTGGTCTTTGATATAAGTTGGCCTTTGTGGGAAGTTGATGCTGGGTCGACATCGGGCCTTACAGACTAGTCTTTTGTGTTTCAATGCCGTCATTTTCATCTGACGACGATACAGCTCACCAATCCCCAGTGTACGAGTTATAACAGCGAAACAGCTCACCAATTACCAATATACGAGTTGTCAGAGCATTTCCATCATAGCTCTCTAGATTTGTATCTAATCCCGCTTATGCCGATGCTAGGGGCCGTGTGGTCATATCATCCAAGTTGCCACATGAACAGGTACAATAAAAGCGTGCCTGAGATACAACACGTATCACGAATCGTTAGATTCTTGGTATGTGCTTTAGAATAGGTTAACCGGAAGACTATACTGTGAAGTCATGTGACTCTGTCAGTATGTCGGCACCTCTTCCCACTTCCCTTATATGTGTTGTAATCCCATGAATGATATCTCTTGTATGTAGTAGAGCTACATAACTGACCATGCAGTCTCATTTCTGCTTGTTGAATGAATCCCACTACATGTGCATGTTAGCCCCTGTCTGTTTTGGCACACATGCATGTAGCAGTGTAAAGTTTTCGGGGAAGGACTTGTTGTAGGGTTAGTTTAGGTAACTTGGGGAACATTTACAAACAAGTGTTGAGTTTATTCTAAATGCTTGTTTGAATGCTAAATGTGGTTTTATGGTATTAAGGTAATAAGTTGCTTGTTATTTTTGAAACGGAAAAATAATATTGTCAAGTTTTGTTCTTGTATTTCAGGTTCAAATGAGGTATTAATCTTCCGCGTTTTCCATTTCTCGGACAGTCACTATGACCGACTGAATTATGGCCTTAATGAACAAAAGAAAACGACATTCACGTTATGCTGTACCAATACAGTTTACCATTACACGCGTCACTTATACAAGAGAACTACTGCAGTGCAACAGTACGTGTAATATATCGCTGAATCAGTAGAACTCACTCAGGACACAAGTTCTGGGATGTGTTGTCTGTCTGATAAAGCTGCTGATTTTCATCCCGACGATAAACTTAGATGCATGTAAATGAAAATGTCGTAAAACAAAACATCTAATGTATCTACGTACGACGCCGTCGTCAGGTAAATATGGCTTGCAATTCAGGAAAATATATCTAAGCTGGACTAAAAAAATAGAATTCTTCACTACCGGACATTCTGTTCCTTTACACTGGCATAGTTTAGAGGTAAGAGTAACTCTAGCGGAGTTGTAGGTTCGATTCCCGCTGACGGATAAATTATACATCAGCGGTTAAATTATTCTTCCTCTCATTCTTTTCTTCCATCTTTGATAACATTGCAACAACGAGAGAGGTTTGACCTACATTGGGACGATTCACAGGATGATTACCTGTGTATTACAGGTACAGCATATTTGGTAAAATCAACTCTATGGATCAGAGGGTTTGTGAATTTCAAATCATTGATTCTCTCAAAAACTATTTCTATTTACGCAACCCGATGAACAGATTGGCATAGAAAACGAAAAGGCATAGATAATGAAACGTAATACCGGTACATATACATTTCTCCTGTTAGCCTCAATTAGCAATAGAAAATCCTATTTTAGAAAGAAATGTACGTGTACAATTGCCTCTGATGATCTTCACTTTCACTTGAACTGTTTTCCCTTGCTTTTCACCAAAGTTTCCATCCATCGACTTCTATCTTGAACATATCATTTAAAGCCTTAGTGCATTTGGGCATATCATGTCAGTTTTGTTGGTTTAGTCCAAACTCTCTGCGCTATCTCCGGAACGACAAGGAATGGAGAGCTGAAACTCCTTAACTTTATAGTCTATCATATTGGGGTCATTTTGAACCTATTTGCGTAACCCCCCGAGCAGAGAATCATGGGTAAATTCAAGATGGCGGCCACATAGGGGTACCAGAATTGTGATGTTTTTGTCATATTTCATCAAAATTTCTGCTTTTTCGCGACGAAAAGTGGGCAAAAACTATTCTATTTCATATCACATTAATATTTACTAATTTATCATGCAGTTTTTGCGGAGAAATTGCATAAATAAATTTTATTTTTTTTACATTTTCTGGTAGATCAAAGGGTATAGTGTGGAAAGTTTCAGCCCCCTCGCTCAAGGGACAAGAAAAATTACCAGGCCAGGATACGTCCCAAAAAGCCCAGACCAGATAGGGTTAAAATGGTAAATTAAACGCGACATGTAAAGGCGATGGGAAACGATACCGGCTTACTGTCAAGAAATCATCTGACCCCAGAGGCCAATATTCTGACTGCTTATCTATAGAACTCAACAATAAGCAAAAATTATCCTTGCGACAATTTGCATCTCAGCCACACATTGGCTGTAGCTGTTCCTGTGGACATCTTGAATGATATGCCCACACGACCCTAGCACCGACTTAGATACAAATATCCTAGAGTAACGAAGTAATAGCCATATTGAGTCAACTGATAGAAAACGATAAACTATGTGATCTTCAGCTAGAAGAAACGACCCAAACGGAGAAATGTCAGTGAAATGCGAGTTCTCATTCAGAACCCAAGTCTGTGAAGTCCAACTACGTCTGTGAAGTTACAGGTGAGTTACCAAATTCATGTGGCAAATACTGGAGCATATCCCAGTTCATTTTCAGCTCATGTCGATGAATTATAGAAGTGTGGACAAATTCTGAAACTAACAAGCGCTGGATGAGCGCAAAGACCCCCGTCGAGGCAATAGGGTCTGTCGAAGCAATAGGGTAAGGGAATATATCACTGAATAACGTAGGGCCGGATGCCAAGCTCAATTCTGCATTTGTTGGACGTTAGCTTCACTAATCTAATTACAAGTCATTTTCATAGCTACCCACAGAAAAATATTGAGTTTTTAAATGTGAAAATTGAATTTATTTTAATTTTAGCCACCCTTCTGCAAACTCAAATTCACTCGCTGCTATTGAAGACCAATCCTCCATGGCTTCATCGTAGAGGATGGGAATGATGAATAAATAAGGGGCATTCAAGTATTATGTACGCATCAAGTGGGAAGGGTGATAAAAAAAGTTATTTTCCAATGTACTTCGGTTAAATTTTGAATACAGGGGTGGGGAAGAGGGGTCAAAAAAGATCAAATTTTTTTGTGTATGTAAAACTTGAATGCTTCCTAATGATTGTGGATGAAAAACTTAGTTGCGGCTTTGCCATATGGACACCTTCTCAAGCCCCCCCCAATAAAATGAAACTGAAACAATGTATTTTTTTTTGTTCATTTCAATTTAATTTTATTAATTATTTAGTTCCACTCAGATGCTGTACATAAGGGGGGACTACTCTGTCGCTCTTGCAAAGGTACCTTCAACGTAGGCAGTATGTAAATAGGCTGAATCTTTTCATGGTTGCACAGCAGGACTACTACTCTACAAAGTGAAGAAAAATGCAGTTCAAGGTGGCTCGAAGTTGAAGCGAAGACATTGTGGTTTGGGGTTTCCACTTGAAAACGTCCTCTTGAGTTCACCCGAATTTTCCTTGAAATCCCGTTTAGATGCACCACTGGTCGGCTTTTCTGGTCCAATTTCGACTGAAATATGATGTTGTTACACAGACGCCCGTCTCCAAACACGGGTGAAAACTCAATTCGTACTCGTTTTTAACGCCATTCAAATCGAATTTCCGCAAAAAATATTGAATATTCTCCTTCAAAAACAATTAAAATTGAATAAACACAGCTTAAAATTGAGTTTTTTATTCAATAATAGGGGCCGAATAACGGCCCCAAATGACGACTTGTATGAATCCCTGCATGCAGACAAATCAATTTGGAACGTCTGCAAAATCAAACCATTATTTGAACTGTTTTCACACGTTCATCTTAGATGGACAGCAAAGCTGAGAATGGGATCTTTATTCAAAGTAATATTTTTTTATTCAGTGTATTGAAATGTTAATTGTCATCTATGCTGCTGGGAGATGAACCTATGAAATGAGAATTGGGACAGAGACACATGTGGTTTGACAAACAATAAACTGGCCAAAAATACGGCAAAAATTCGCATCGTCTATCTCTACAACATGAAGAGCCGCCATGTTGAATCTCCCGCTGGAAGCGGCCAACCTGACTCTCGTAACTCGTGAAGCATGATGACATAATACAGAAGCAAGGCCCATTGAAATGCATTGCAATGAGAGTTCCCCATTATTTCAAAAGTGTACAGAAACTTGGCCTCAAAATTTCGTCGTGAACCATGGTAAACCCTATTGGAAATCACAGACGTGGGTTCCCTATATGACAATTTTATGGCGGGAGATTTCAAGTTGCATTCCTAGGCCTCCATCTAATCGACGGAGGTAAGAATGTCACATCTCGCCATGCACTCGAACGATGATTGAAAACCCTGGAATGTGCTTTTTAACTCTTAATAAATTCTTAGATATTCCCCCGGTGGAAGGTAGCATACTATCTGTAGCACTAAAGCCAAATGACATTGCAGAGGATATAAGATTACTTACATCACCAGAACAAAAATAAACAATTTGTAATTAATCAGATATGCTTGTATTATTAGTCATATATCAAGTATAATAAAAGTTAGCCAGGATATATATACATCTATGTTTTATTTTTATTATCATTAGGTGTTTTTTAATATGTGAGTTTTACGTTCTTCCTATTTGATGTGCTAGGGCCTTAGATCCAAACACCACAATCGCCGCCTACTCCAGTATATACATGTACATATTATGCCAGGTTGAAGCAGGTACTCCAGTTATTGTCTCGAATTAAATTTAAAAAAATGCATGGAGTTAGTTCAGCTTGTCCATCCTTGGGCACCCTGTACGATGAATTTAGATGCAAGTAAATGAAAATGTCATAAAACAAATCATAACTATGAATGTATCCACGTACGACGCCATCGTCAGCTTATGTGTCCAATCAATGACCATTTCAAATGTTTGGCTAAGTGTACACCACACCTGCACTTAAACATCAATCGTGAAGAGAAATGGAATATTTTGGAAGTTCATTCCATCATGACTAGTAGTTTTGATTTCCACGTATTCAGTACCGGTTTTTAGCCAGCTTTAACCCCATCTAGCCTGGGCTATTTTGTTTTAGCTATCGCTAAGGCTAGAGGGCTGAAATTTGCCACACTATATCTATGGGTCAAGCTCTACAAGAGAATGTAAAACCAATATGGCCGCCATGATGACGTCACTGTGACCTAATTTTCAAAAAGAGCATTTGTGGACGGTATAGACTGCCTAAAATGTAAACTAGGCGAATTATGTCACGCTTGGTAGCTTCTCAATGAGGCAGTAAAATAAGTATCAATTAATCATCCTTTATATGATAAAGTGCTTTTACTTCCAGCTATGACGCTGAGAATCGAAGGTAGACAAATTAACGCATTATGTTCTCTGAATTGATCAGTTATCACCATATTGATAGGGATCATCGTGACATGTTCTGAAGTAAATTTTATTGATTTTTTTCTTAACACTATCTGGCCTGGTCAAGGTGTACCACAGCATAAGGAAATGTGCCCCCTCCTCTTTTTTATTGCTAAGGCTAGAGGGATGAAAATTACCACACTATATCTTTGGGTCAAGCTCTACAGAAAAACGTTAAAAAAATCCAAGATGGCCGCCATGATGACGTCACGGTGACGTCATTTTCAAAAAGAGCATTTTTGGACGATTTTTCGGTCAAAGTTTTCGAATTTTTTATTTTGTTTTTTTCTTCGCCAAAAGTGCATGATAAATTAGTAAATAATAATTTGATACGAAATAAAATAGGTTTTACCTACTTTTCCATACAGGAAAGCAAATTTTTTAAGAAATGTGACGAAAACATCACTTTTCTGGTACCCCACATGGTCGCTATTTTGAATTGACCTATGATTCTCTGCTATGGGGGTCATCAAAATATTGGGGTTAGTTTGATGACCCCAATATGATAATCTAAAAAGTCGAGAAGTTTCAGCTCTCAATTCTTTCTCGTTCTATATAGAGATAGGAGCAAAAAAAAACGGAGGGGGGCTGGAAAGTGCCCCCCCCCCCCACCCCACACCCCCCCCTCCCCAGGTCAGGTAGGGTTAATAGTGATAAGAGTAAGGGTTTTGATTAAACATATATTGTTCAACGACGAATCGGATTTCTATCTACATTAACGAATCAATCTATTGGCGAGACTGTCATATATGCAGAGATAGAACTTTGTTAAAGTGGTTAGGGCATCAGGTAATCGAGTTCAGCAATACGATTATAGAACTGCTGATAGTTTATTGTAGAAAACCAGAAGACCACCGTGATGAACCTGGATGATATATCACGAAAGTTTTTTTATTGCATGTTGTTTTGTTGAAGTCGGTATAAAAATCTCAATAGAACGTGTGTTGTAATAAATAAAGCTTATATTATCTTAGGAGATTCAGCATGTGTGTGTGAAAACAAAAAGTACACTGCATCTCATACCTTAGTTAAGTTGTATCACATGCAGCTGAGAAGCTGTGGATAGGAAAAAATGTCCAAGGTGAAAACTTTGACATTTGGAGTCTCAGGGGTGTGGACATCCTCCCGAGGGTATAGGTTGAATAAGTGTAGCATCATATAAGCTCCCGAAATATATGAGAATTGGCGGGGTTCAGGAGACATAGGGGGAGTCCGAGAAGCTTCGAACAGGAATAGTCCAAGACTTTAACAATTTTTTGGACAGGGACACGGATATCCACAGACAACATTTATATCTCTATATCGCGATTTGCGCAGTTAAAGCTATGGGCTCTATAAAAATGAAATAAAGAAATGGAATTGACCAAAAACTGTAAACAAAGAACGGCATTTTATTTCCGCATTCTACGCGTTTCGAGGAAAAGATTGATATCACAAAACCAATCTTTGCATGAAATTGAACAAGAAGAGGCTAAATAATAAATAAATAAATTTCCGCAATCTGTACCACTCGACCAAGAAGTCTCCAACAATAAGGTGGTTACAGACCGGTAGTCTTAAAAGCGAACACACAGTACCCCACGAATGACCTTAATGACATAGCAAAGCTCATATAGCCAGCTTTAAACTCATATTAATTGCCCTTTGTTTTATTCATTCAATTAGCGATCAATCATCACCGGACAGTATGCACTGCCTAAAATGTAACTGACGTAAGCTGTGGCTGTATGTGAGAATTATGTCACGCTTGATAGCTTTTCCTCAGTTCTGACAATAACGCAGTATAACTATCAATTAATCATCCTTTGTATGATTAAGCTCTTTTTTTCCAAGGTACGTTACCCACAATGAGATGACATTGACTTCTTTTGTTCTCTGAACTGATAACATGTTTTCATTTTAGGCAATTTTATTTTTATATATTTTATATAGTGATAATATTTATATTCAATTATTTTTAGGATGACACTTTCTCAGTAAAGCACAAATACTAGTGCTGGATGGGTCAGTGCCGTGCGAGACTCGAACCCGCGTCCCCAGAGTTTGGCACCAAATCGCCAGCAGTAAATGCAAGCGGCCTAGACCACTCGGCCACCTCAGCTTCCACTAAAAATAATTGGATATAAATGTTATCTACTTTCTAAATGGCATTAGTATATATATATATATAATATCGGCTTTAGGATGCATTTACTGCTGGCGATTTGGTGCCAAACTCTGAGGACGCGGGTTCGAGTCTCGCACGGGACTGACCCATCCAGCACTAGTATTTGTGCTTTACTAAGAAAGTGTCATCCTAAAAATAATTGGATATAAATGTTATCTACTTTCTAAATGGCATTAGTATATATATAGTGATAATAGTTTTGAATAAAACTATATTGTTCAACGACGAGTTGGAACCTTATTCATATTCATTTATTCTATTTGATTAACATTAGTGAATCAAAGCAATGGCAAGTCTTACATAAACGGCCGAAACATCATTTGATAAAGCGGATAGAGTATCAGCTGATGAGTTATACAAAACATTTATAGGTCTGCTTTATAAAACACACAGAAGATGATACTCCAGTAGTGTGTTTTTGTTTTCTTAGTCGGTTCTAATGGTTCGTCGATATAATGCACTATGGCAATCTATTACAGTAGTTCTAATTCTGCAGTGATCTGAGCAATCCCAGTAAACTCAGATATAATATCACGGAATATTATATCTGAATTCAGCCCTATATAAATTCCGTGCGAGTTGAAACTACTATTGTTAGCCAATCAGATGGATAGCTGGTTGTAACTATTTCAAAATCACGCCCACAGTAATTACACACGGTAGCTCGTGGTCTAATATATAAACATTATCCCGAAACAGTTTCCAAATAAGGCATCATTTCCCGGCAGGGTCCGTAAACATCAAAGAGTTTACTCCCGCCGAAAAGTCTGGCTTTGTTAGGGGTAGAAAATATCAAAAGATTGTGCCGTGCGAAGATGTTAATCTCCTTGAAGTAAACGTCAATCATTGTCAGAGCGAAAAGGTTGAAATGGTCGTGATTGGCTGATTATGGGATCTCGTAGAATATCGGAGAACATTTCGCACGAAGTTTTCATAGCGTTACGTCTAGATGGTATTCCCCTGATTTACCATCTTGGTTTACCTAGATTGTGATGTGAGTAATGATATGTTTTATTACCAGGCAATACAGTGAATGGTGATAATTGTTCGAGTTTTGAGCAAAAATATATTGTTAACGGCGATTATGAGCTTTGCTATCATTAAGGTCATCAGAGGGGTACTGTATGTTCGCTTTTTGGAATACCGGTCTGTAACCATCTTTTTGTGGGAGGCTTCTTGGTCGAGTGGTTCAGATTGCGGACATTTATTTATTTATTTATTATTTATATTTGTCGATATAAGGTTTTATAACCTCTTCCTGTTCAATTTTCATGCAAAGATTGATTTCGTGCTATCAATCTGTTCCTCGAAACGAGTAGAATGCGGAAATGAAATGCCGTTCTTTGTTTACAGTTTTTGGTCAATTCCATTTCTTTTCTTTTATTTTTATAGAGCCCATAGTTTTAACTGCGGAAAGCTCGATATAGTGATCTAACTGATGTCTGTGGATGTCCGTGTCCCTGTCCGAAAAGTCTTGGACTTTTCTTGTCCATAGCTTCTCGAACTCACCCCACGTTTCCTGAACCCCGTCAATTCTCATATGATGAGCTTATATGATGCTACACTTATTCATCCTATACCCTCGGGAGGATTTCCCAACCCATGGTACTCCAAATGTCAAAGCTTTTAACTTAGACATTTGTTCCTATCCAAAGCTTCTCAGCTTCATGTGATACAACTGAACTAAGGTAGGTGATGCAGTGTACTTTTTGTTTTCACACACACATGCCGAATCTCCTAAGATAAGATAAGATAAGCTTTATTTATTACAACACAAGTTCTATTGAGATTTTTATACCGACTTAAACAAAACAACATGCAATAAAAAAAACATTCGTGAAATATCATACAGGTACATCACGGTGTGAAGTCATGTGACGCAGTCAGTATGTCGGCACCTCTTCCCACTTCCCTTATATGTGTTGTAATTCTGGTTTTCTACAATGAACTATCAACAGTTCTATAACCGTATTGCTGAACTCGATCACCTGATACCCTAACCGCTTCAACAAATAAAGTTCTAGCCCTGCATATATGACAGCCTCGCCATTAGATTGATTCGTTAATGTAGATAGAATTCGAACTCGTCGTTGAACAATATATTTTTACTCAAAACCTTTAGTTTTATCACTATTAACCCTATCTGTCCTGTGCGATATGGGGTGTATCGCAGCCTGGGAGTGGGGGGGGGAGGCGGAAAATGCCCCCCTATATATTTTCTCTACCATTAAGGCTAGAGCGCTGAAACTTACCACACAGTATCTTTGGTTCAGGCTCTACCCGAAAATGTAAAAAAAAACAATATGGCCGCCATGATGACGTCACAGTGATGTCATCTTCTTGGAAGCCATTTTTCGGCCTTTTTCGGGTCGATTTTTCGAAATTTTCATTTTTCCGATTTGTCTCTCGTAAAAAATCAAATAAAATATAGAATAATTAGTTTTGCATAAATAAAATACTTTCAAGGCCTTTTAGGCAAGGAAAATGTGAAGAAATGGAGCGAAAAGATTGAAAAACACGACTTTCGCGATACCACATGGCCGCCATTTTGAATTTACCCATGATCCTCTGCCCAGGGGTTTATGGATATAGGCTCAAAATGACCCCAATAAGATAAGCTTAAAAGTCGCCAAGTTTAAGGCTCCTCGGTTTTGTCGTTTCGGAGCAGCAGAGAAAAGTTCACTAGGGGGGCACTTTCCGCTTCCCCCCAGGCCAGGTATGGTTAAGAAATAATTCAACAAAATTGGCTTGAGAACATGTCAGGATGACCCTTTCAATATGGTGAGAACTTGCTATCAGTTCAGAGAACATAATGCGTTACTTTGTCTACCTTCGATTCTCAGCGTCATAGCTGGAAGTGAAAGCACTTCATCATATCAAGGCTGATTAATTGATACTTATGCTGCCTCAGTGAGAAGCTATGAATCGTGACATATTATAATCCGCATCAGTTACATTTTAGGCAGTCTATACTGTCCGGTGATGATTGGTCGCTAATTGAATGAATATACAAAGGGCAATTGATATGAGTTAAAAGCTGGCTTAAAACCTGTACTGAATACGTGGGAATGAAAATTACTAGTATGAACTTCCAGAAGATTCTATTTTTCTTTACGATTGATATTTAAGCCTCTGTGTGGTGTACAATTAACTCAACATTTGAAATGGTCAATGATTGGACACATAAGCTGAAAATGGCGTCGTACGTAGATACATTCGCAGGTACATGCATGATTTGTTTTACGACATTTTCATTTCCTTGCATCTAAGTTTATCGTGGAGGATGCTCATCCAGTGAATTTCAGTGGACAAGCTGAACTAACTCCATGGATTTTTTATTATCAAATTCGGGACAATGACTTGGGGACCTGCTTCAACCTGGCATAAGATGTACACGTATATACTGGAATAGGTGGCGATTGTGGTGTTTGGATCTAAGGCCCTAGCACATCAAATAGGAAGAACGTCAAAGTCACATATTAAAAAACACATAATAATAGAAAAAATAAAACATAGATATTTACATATCCTGGCTACCTTTTATTGTACATGCTATATATAAATAACAATACATGCGTATTTGATTACAAATTGTTTATTTTTGTACTGTTGATGTAAGTAATCTTATCTCCTCTGCAATGCCCTTTGGCTTTAATGTTACAGATAGCATGCTACATTCCACCGGGGGAATATATAAGAGTTTATTAAGAGTTAAAAGGCGCATTCCAAGGTTTTCAATCATAGTTCGAGTGCAGGGCGAAATGTGACATTTTTAGCTTCAAAATTTGTCCACACTTCTATAATTCATCGACATGGGCATAAAAAATAAATTCGACATTGAAGAGAAATTTTGAGTCACTCGGTATAAGCAAACAAATGGATGTGGCAGGTGACTTCACGTGATAGGGATTGTTAGCAAGTTATGCTGAAAATAGATTTGACGTCATTTTCTCGAAAGTTCAAAACTGAAAACCAATGGTGATAGTGCAAAAAAATACTCATTCATCATTCGCCCTCCATAATGGATTGTAATGTAAGGTAGTTTTCCATACCTGAGCTGAAGTCCGTTGATCACATCAGAAGCTGCGTTCTAATTGCCATCACCATGATAATATGTTATCTTGAGCTCTGATGGCGCTGCAGTGTCCTGATATGGCGTTATCACAACCTAAGTTCGAATCAGTCTAATTGATGGACTGATTGATTGTTTATTAACCATATACAAAATGATACAAGCAGGGTATGGGTACACAGAGATATGGCGGGAATAAACCCCAGGGGGCTTGCTAAATGCCAGATAATTAATAATATTAACAATACCAAATTTGCATGTGAAGATGGGTTCGTTTACAAATATATCAATATTTAATTTTACAATGCATGGTGATTTTATCTCGGAGCCCTGTGTATTAGGTTATAGTGGTAAAAATATAAAATAGAAGCTCAGCGCAAGTGCAGGTAGATAAATAAAATACTCTGTTTGCGTTGAAGAGGTTTGTCTCGTGCCCCTGTGATGGTTGGAGCTGAGTTGGGTGCAATATTTGCAATATGCTCTTTGATTTCCAGTAGATTCGCAAATCCCGCTAATCGAATGGGATGCGCTATCAGTTGAGATTAAAAGCCTAAGTGTTTTAAATCAATAAGGCGCTCCAGATTAATGATGCTTCCAATTTTGTGCAATGAAGTGATAGACTTGAATGTACTCGCGCCCTATAGATTGATATTGGCTTGTCGATTTGGATAACAATGTATTTCTGAAAATTTTGTAAAATAATTTGAATACTTGGTTGTTCAACTGCTATAGCGGTAGGATGTATAGTTATTTCATTAACGAACTAGACTTGGTATATTTACTACTGGAAGGTATCACACAGAAAATTCTCGTTTGTAATATCTCAAGTGGTCTGAGATGATCTGGAAATGTGTTACCCCATACTAAATTACAATAACATACGTAAGAATAGAACAAAGAGTAGAACAGCATAATCAAGGTTTTCTGTTGAAGCAGTTACGCACTATGTTGATGACACCGATATTACTCACAAATTCAATATAATAGGTCGTCAATATGTGTTTGCCACATATCGTTAAAATACACCGTGAGGAATTTAAACTAGAAACAGATTAAATTTCGGCCTCAAATATTGAAAACTTGGGGATATTCACATTTGGCGATCTATTTAGTTTAAATAATATCATTTATTTTTCGCGTTTAATTGAAGTTTGTTGCAGGAGAGCCAGCTTTGGAGCTTTTCAAGTTCCTATAGCATAATTTCTGCATGTGTAAAATAATCGACATCGGATAAACTAGCACTGTAAAAATATTAATGTCCAGAATCGAGGTGACTTACGTAATGTGATATTAAAAAGGCATGAGGCCTAGTATTGATCCATAAGGTACGCCGTATTGATAGTATTGAAAAAAGATAATATACTGCGAAACTGTGCCGATTCCTCGTCCATTCTTCGTCTTCATATCGTCAGCAAATTATGCGATTGACCGTGGGTCCTTTCATTGTCATCCTTACCTGTGCTAAAATGAAGAGTACCCGCGCTTGAATCTGAAAATGTGGTCATTTGAGAACACCATGATGTCATCACAACGTGGGATGGAACCTGTGGCAATTTCTCATTATCATGACGTCACTAAAACCTGGGCACAGGTTCAAACATGACGTCACGATGGCGTCAGCTACCTGCACCTGTGTCAGAGTCATAACCTTCACCTGCACCTGTGTTAAAATCACCACGGATCATGTGGCGTGCACCTGAACCTGTGCCAGAGTCAACCCATTCCACTGCACCTGTACCAGAATCACGACCGATCATGTGGCATGCACCTGCACCTGTTCCACATGTACCTGTGCCAAAATCACCACCTTCCTCTACATCTGTGCCAGAATCACCACCGATCATGTGGCGTGCCCCTGTGCCTGAATCCCTTCCACTGTACCTGTGCCAGAATGACCAACTTTCTCTGCACCGGTGCCAGAATCACCATCGATCATGTGACGTGCACCCGCACCTGTACCTGTACCTGTGCCAGAATGACCAACTTTCTCTGCACCGGTGCCAGAATCACCATCGATCATGTGACGTGCACCCGCACCTGTACCTGTACCTGTGCCAGAACCTCTTCCACTGCATCTGTGCCAGATTGACCAACTTTTTCTGCACCTGTGCCAGAATGACCACCGATCATGTGACGTGGACCTTCACCTGTGCCGGAACGCCTTCCACTGCTCCTGTGCCAGAATGACCACCGACCATGTGGCGTGCACCTGCGTCTGTGCCAGATGCACATATGCCAGAATCACTACCTTCTTCTGCACCTGTGCCAGAATCACCAGCGATCATGTGGCGTGCACCTGCACCTGTGCCAGAACCCTTCCACAGCACCTGTTCCATAATCACCACGTCTCTCTGCACCTGTGCCAGAACTTCCACTTTTCTGGTACTGTGGTCCAATCAAACAAAGTAAAACCAGTTGATGAAGTAAATGAATGAAGGGATGTCAGATTTTTCGCCTATGATATATTATATCGCAATAAAGAGATGGAGTATCAATCTGCTTTCCTACTTCCATTCGCTTTGGAAACAGCTCACCCCCCAGCCACGTCTGGTGAGAAAATGTAGCACATGTATGTCGCTCAATGGTTTATACTTCATGTTAGGATCACGAGACAATGCACACAATAGCCATGTCTGCTGACATGAATTTGTCTAGACCCAGGACTTCTAGCCGCCCAAGCCCTAATCTATAGATTCGTACATGATGTATCTATCCGTTAAATATGGTGAACACTGTGGACATTGGAAAAATTTGGCGGATATGTTAGCATATATACTTATGAAAACTTTCTAAATTACATTCAATGGGGATGTCTGCTGGAAACGCACATCTCTGAAAAAAAACACAACATGACGAGTGCAGAGGGAAATATTCAGGCCTGCAATATATAGAAATTTTCCAAATAAAACATAGAAAAATATAGAAAAGGAGTGTAAGACAGGTCACTAATACATTGCTGTTTCAACCTTGGTAGTTTTCTGGTGTTTAATCAAATTATTTCCACTGATTTCAACCATAGTGGTGGTAACTGAGGATACCTGTTCTGCCATAGTGGTGGTAACTGAGGATACCTGTTCTGCCATAGTGGTGGTAACTGAGGATACCTGTTCTGCTGTTTGGTTCAACAAAGAGAGGATGAAATGTTTTGTTTTGTTTTTGGGAATGTATTACCTCATGCCAGTTTGACTCATTTCAGAGCACTGCTGAAAGGTTTTATAAGAAAGAGTCAAACACAGGAAATATGGGAGGTTTTGAGTAAAATATAGGAAAACCTAGGAATGACCCAAAATATAGGATAATATAGGAAATATAGGAGACACTTGCAGGCTATGTCTCATATTACTGTTTTTATTCTGTTTTCAGTAGAGGCTGTGGCTTCTGCAAACTCTGCTGCTCTTTGTATGGCGGTATTAGGCACGATGCTTCTCGGGATGTTGGGTTACAAAATCGTGTACACGGTTGTCTTCTTAACTATCGTACCAGGATACCTTCTCTTGTGGCTGGCTGTTATTTATCGAGATTTCTTCAGGAGTTGGCCAAGTTTGGTGTGCCTGTTTCAGTTCATCACTGGTAAGTGTGCATGTGACATGATTTCTGTTTGATGTTATCTGCATATGAAGGAGAAAAGTATCAAATGGCAGAGAGAGACGACAACATTCTAACCCAATCTGGCCTGGGCTTTTTGGAACCTGTCCAGGCCTGGGGGGAGGCGAAATGCCCCCACCCTAATTATTTTTCGTACCCCTTTAGCTCGGTGGGGCTGAAGCTTACCACACTATACCCTCGGGTCAAGTTCTACCAGAAGGTGTAACAAAATCCAAGATGGCCGCTTTGATGACGTCATAGTGACGTCATTTTCAAAAACGGCATTTTTTGGTCGGATTTTTAGAATTTTTTTATTTATGCAATTTCTCCGCAAAAACTGCATGATAAATTAGTAAATATTATTGTGATGTGAAATAAAATATTTTTGGCACACTTTTCATCGCGGAAAAGCAGAAATTTTGAAAAAATATAACAAAAACATGACTTTTCTGGTACCTCACGTAGCCGCCATCTTGAATTTACACATGATCCTCTGCTGGTGGGGGGGGGGGGGTTATGCAAGGAGGCTCAAAATGACCCCAATATGATAAGCTATAAAGTCCAGAAGTTTCAGCTCTCCATTTTTGTCGTTCCGGAGATAGCGCAGAAAGTTTGGTAGGAGCCGTTCCCCCACCCCCTTCCCCCCCTCCCCCTCCCCCCGAGGCCAGGTAGGGTTAAGCGAACAAGATTATGAAAACAATCTCATCAGTTACACTACCGGGTGCCTCGCGACTTTTGATTCAGAATTACTTAGATTATCCCACGATATCCCAGATTCTCAGTATCATGAATTTCAGAACTAGAAAGACGGGTTGTATCATATAGCGTAAATATATTGTTTATTGTTTTTGTACACTGTCTTTAATGGATGTGAAGTGCAAATAAAATTGAATTGAACTGAATTGAATTGAAGTATATGCATAGGCCATTGTCCAAATCATCTTGTCGTGAAATAATTTTCCTCATTTCTTCTTCAGCTTCAGGGAGCGAAGTGGCATTTTATACCTTTATAGCGATTGGGGTTGGTAATTTCGGCAAGAAGAATGCCGGTAAAGTAATGGGGTTGTACGCGGCAGCAGCTGGACTGGGAAAATTTTTCTATGGCTTTCTGTACCAGACTTTTTTCCAAGAAGAGCAAGATCTTCGTTCCTTCCTATTAACAATAGTTCTTATCGACATTATTTTGCATCCAATCTGTTTCTTTGCCCACAAACCATATACAGACGAAGATGCGAATGACCAGATTGCACTGATCATGACCGAACCAGCGACTAGTAATGATCTCGAAGAGATGGACGAAACTGTGGACGATAAGGCTAACACGAAGGTTTCTTCTCTGACCGACATATCCCATTCTGCATACTTCCATATGTTGTTCTGGCCTTCCGTAATAGCTCACAGCTGTGGGTTCGCAATTCTGAATAATATCACAATACTGGCTGAGTCTTTGAACCTGGACCAACCACTGAACCTAGTTTATGTATTATCTACAACATTAGTTGCCTTCAGGATATGGTTCGGTGTCATATACGACTTCTCCCGCTCGATGACGTGTGGATATTTCATTATTGTAATTTGCTACGTCTGTTACATGGTTGCATTGGTTATCGGGATTACTAGTTTGAGTCAAGTCACAGTGTACATTTTCACTGTCCTGTGGGGGATAGCTATGAGCGGAGGATTTGTGCTACCAGCTACGATGCTTTCTGATGAATTTGGTATTTCCCGTGTCGCCCTTTTTGCAACATTGTTCGCCGCGTTCCTCCCTGTGATAACTGTAATTATACAGTCCATAATGGGAATCCTTATGGGCGATATTAAATTACATCAAAATCAAAATGATATATTTTGTCGCGGTAATTCCTGCTTTCTCATAACGTTTGTTTTGCTTCTTTGCATAACAGCAGCTGCTACAATCTGCATGATGGCAAACGCTATTTATACCATAGTTTTCAGACTCTGATCCAAAAGAACTGATTTGCGATTTCTCTGGTACATTGCACATTGTTGTAGGCTTCAAACCAAAATTTCTGATAAAAGTGGTTGTGAAATTTACAAGGTATGAACAAAAGGAACTTATATTAGACTGTATGAGTGAGAAAAGTGAACACTGGAAAGCGGCTACAAACTATTAGGGGGAGTTAGACAAAAGCGAAAAGAGATTATACCATTTTCAAAAGGCATATACGGAGTAGGCAGTTAGCGCACGGATCGTATATGGTACACTGGTTTCTGAAAACGGTACAGCATACAGGAAAAAGGGTAAACCTATCCGAACAAAAGACACCAGCTGTCGAGATGGCATCTGAAATCCGCACTGGCCTTTCACCTCAGGAAGACAGGGTGAAATATTTAGCAAAAACAACAAAGGTAAATTGGATTTCTGAGATTTGAAAAGTTGCTAAACTATCATGCGATATCACCAGCACTTCAAATGCAATGTACCTAGTGTACAAGTACCAGGATAAAGCAGGAAGACAAACAAGATGGATACGGTGACCGTGAAAATATCGGAACAGGTTAGAAAGTTCTGAAGCCGATTCAATAAGATGGTACTGTATGATGTGCCGTGATGGAAGGGGGGAGGGCTGGAAACGTTTCCATCTAACGGAGGCCGAAAACAGCCACAGAGACCATCTGAAGCATGAGTGCTCAAATGAACACACTTTGAGGATGCAAGCTGGTGAGCGTCACTAACTCGGATTGGTGCCCAAAGATATTGACATACTTGAATATGCTGGGATATTGGTCAAATAACTACAATCAGTGATAATAACATGCTGGAATACTGAGATAAGTATTGACTAGTCTAACAGACATTTAAAGTTCAAAGAATATATTTTAAAAATGATGCCACTAACAATAGCAAATTAATTGATTTGAAATGAGAAACTGAAATAGACATTATTTGCTGTTGTACAAATAATCATCATATGGTGTCATAACAACATGGCTAGAGCCCGCGAGAAAGTGTCATTATTTAGGTCTACATATATTGGTTTATATATTTATCAATTTATTATTTTTTAATTGAATCAAGGGGATGAAAAATGTAGAATGAAATTAAATTTCATTCTAATAGCTCATCTCCTGTATATAGGTGCTCGAATCGAATGAACGGCTGAAAAAGTGTTTTGGTGGGATTAAAATAACAAATGGAAAGCGACAGGCACCAAACCTTAAACAATTACTCACCTCTGCCAAGTTCACATCAAAAAGTAATACCCTTTCTGTGTTAAGATGTGGAAACAACAGGTGCAAATGTTGCACAAATATGCAATTAGGACAGTCGGGTTTTTTTTCGGCACACTGGTACTAATTTCAAAAGTTAACAGTTACATGAACTGCAGCTCGCAAGATTTGTTGTATGTCATTTCTTGCAATGATTGTGACAAAACGTATATCGGTGAAACTGGGGATTTGCCTAGAAATAGAGTTAGGGTTCATCGTGAACAAACTAATACGTCTGCATTAAGACACCTAAAAGTCAGTAAACACATAGCCGATGGTGCTGGTCATTTTGAAACAAAATTCAGTATTTTCCCCTTTTACAAAATGAAAACAGATGACAACATCAGGCGACAGACGATGGAACAATACTTTATTAGCAAATTCCGATTTGAATTAAACTGTTGAATTGTTATGCTACAATTGTTATAATAGACTAGTTGATTAACGCCAGTATCAGTCAAGTTGTTGAAGTGGGAGCGGACGTAATTGTATAGCATTGAACGGTCTGTCTGAACAGGTAAAAAAAGCCGTTAAAAATTATACCACTCAACGAAAATGACAAACAAAACGCCAACAGTAATTACATATTGTAATCATTGTAACTTGTTCGAGATCTTCTGTAACCTTGTAAAAACTTGTTTAGACTGTATTAGACTAACTTCTTTAGAGGTATCTGTTTGTGTATATACACTTCGTACGTTCGTTTTGTATCAATATTATAAACGTGTATCATGCTATTGAAAAGTGGGTGAAATCCACGAAACCGGTTTAGCACTATGTATAATACACAGTTTTAGCTCATACTCTATATCATGTGTAGTATTTTTCTCTATGTTCAAGGGTATATTATTAGACACCCACTGGCAATTGTAAGGTTGTGTTTATGTCCTCAAGACTACGTGTAATATTAGTTACGCGGTTTGTCTGTGACCCAGTACAGAAATATATGGGGTAAGTTAAATTTATATTGGGTGAGGCGTCAGCCGAGACTCCTCGCCCAATATAAATTGTACTGGCCCCATATATTTCTGTATTGGGTCACTGACAAGCCGTGTACCGAATTTATCCCGGTGAAGACTCTTTCTTAACGCGCTAATATACATAGGAAACATTCTACAACGAAATATTTCTTGAGAACAACTCTGGCCCTATGTTGTTGTTGCTCACGAAGCAAAAACTGCATGTGAATTCACACATTTGCAGTATACATTGGCAAAAATAATCATTGATTAAGATGAAATACGAGCTGTTCACAAGATAACTGCTATCTGACTTAGAACTACATGTGCTGAAGCTCACCTTTATTACAAATACTTGTTGTAACCTTCAAAATGAAGCCCGACGAGTGCTCGATGCGAGAGAGCCGATGAAAGTGCTTTGCGACAGGTTGGGTATGAAAGGAGGGTAACCTAGTTACTCACCCCGAATTACAATCGACAGCGGTAAAAATATCGGGCGAATATATGACCATGATCGCTCATTTTTCATCGGATTTTGTCCGAAGCGGGATAAATGATCATCCACAACAACGCGTTTTATCACTTTATACTGCCAGAAGCACATTGTTGGTCTGATCATATCGTTTCCGGTACAGATGTGATCGACCATACTTCATATGGTCAAATACCCATCCTGCCCATCTCTTCCATGGTTACTCCGATCACAGTTGTCAATGTCAAGCTGAATATTTGACCATACGGAATATGGACAGCCACAGCTGTACCTTAAAATGTATGGTCAAAGCGTTCATATCCTTATGTTAAAGTATTCATGTTCTACATTTGAATGGAATTGAGCGTGTTTTGTACTAAATGGAATGAGGTGAATAGATATAGGATGATCTCGAATAATATTGTCGTTTGTCTATATTCAGGGGCAGGGGTAGCGATTGTCATTTTTTTTACTTGTTTTGTTTTGTTTGTTTTAAACTTATTTTATTGCATTTTAACAAAAGGATTGGGGATAATTTCTTTCAACTTGTTATCCCCTCTCCGAATACAGGGTAAGCAATACATAATAGAACAAAAGAAAACCTTATATTAACAATATATATACAATATAAATATATATATCTAAGACTTCGTTTTGTTATACCTGCTTATGTTAATTACTTATTTTAGAGCCATTAGCAAAAATATATAGGGGCCGTATACGCACTCGTTGGTGTCTTTCGTGTTTACTATTAACGACGGATCGTGGACCTTCCATTGTAATAAACATAGCCCAATCTTTGACTGTCTTTAATAAATGTTTGGACAGGGCTGAATGTTGTGATGTTATTAACAAGAGAAAGGGACGGACTACCCCACAACATTTGGTAAACGGTGGTATCAAGCGGGATATTATCAAAAAGTTTCGTTCTAAGGTCTTCGAAAAGTGGACAGCAAATTAAAACAATGTTCAGCATTTGCATTTCGTTCCCCGCAAGCGCAGAGTCCGTTTTCATGAATGTTTACACGACTTAAATCAGCATTCAGTTGGCTGCAGCCGTGACGTAATTTTATATAGAGTATATCTAATTTTCTAGATCCAACAGAATGGTATGATAGTGGTAGATTTCTGTTAGAGAGTTTGGACTTAAACGAATTATAGGATGTAGAGTTTCTTTTCTCGAGTGTCAGATTGTTCCACTGGTTGATGACAGATGAGATAAACGAATTGTTGAATAGTGTTAAGCGGGATCGTGGCATGACATAATTGTTGGTATATCTAAGACGAGAAGAGTGACCAACTTGTTAAATATAGAGGTGCTTCGCCAGTATGGATTTTGAACATGGTTGATATGGCTTCGCCATTTACAGTCACGTTGGAGAACCAAACCGAGATGACGATGATTATTAGATATTGGGAAACCAGTATTGTTGAGATAAACGTCAGGTGGATTTACTAAATTTTTGTTGCTAATCAGTAACAGGACGGTTTTCAATGCATTAAGGTTTAGTAGCCATTGTTGAGACCAATCGTGTAACTTCTGAAGGTCATGATTCAGTATCACTTCAATCCCAAAAATATTAGATGACTTATACATCACACACGTATCGTCTACAAATAAGCTTTTCAACAATATCAGTGATATAAAGCAGAAAAAGAAGCGGCCAAAGGACCGATCCCTGTGGAACGCCAGCATTACCCGATCTCGCTTGGGAGCAAGTTGCTCCAATTTGTACAACTCACTGAGGTAATCCTCAAACCAAGCTAATAAATCCCCTTCTATTCCATATTGCTTTAATTTAAATAAAAGGCCTTTGTGCCAGACACTGTCGAACGATTTAGAAATGTCACAAAATACCAACCCGGTAATTTCACCGTCATCAAACGTTTTACATAAATTTTGATGAAAATCTACTAGTTGTAATACAGTTGAATGACCAGGAAGAAAGCCGGATTGGTACTCGTAGAAGACATTATTGGAATGCAAATAATTGTACGCAAATACTACTCGTTCCATTATTGTTGTCATGCAACTTAACAGGGAGATTGGTCGGTAGTTGGAATGTAAATGTTTGTCGTCTTTTTTAAAAACTGGAATTATATTAGAAATTTTTCACTGTTTAGGAAATTTTGATGTGAACAATGACATATCGAATAATATTTCAAGTGGTTTACACGACTTTTAACATTTTGTGACTAATAAAATCATTTCTGACTGCTTTATTAGTTTCAAGACTGAATTATATTTGAAATTTCGTCATCAGTAGTGCCGATGTCCGTTATTTTGCTGTCACATTTATAAGTAAAGGGGGGCAACTGAGCTCCACTGTCGCCAATAGTTGGTACATGGGCGAAGTAATTATTTAGGAGATTTGCCTTCAGAATAGGTTTACCAGAAGACTATTCTGTGAAGTCATATGACGCAGTCAGTATGTCGGCACCTCTTCCCACATCCCTTATATGTGTTGTAATTTTTACCTGTATATGGCGAGATTCTGCTGGTGGACGTTTCGTCCCCGAGGCCCGCCCCCTGTACAGACCTTTTGGTCTTTGATATATGTTGGCATTTGTGGGAAGCTGATGCTGGGTCGGCATCGGGCCTTACAGACTAGTCTTTTGTGTTAATTTCCGTCATATACATCTGACGACGATACAGCTCACCAATCTCCAATGTACGAGTTGTCACAGCGAAACAGCTCACCAATTACCAGTATACGAGTTGTCAGAGCATTTCCATCATAGCTCTCTAGATGTGTATCTAATACCGCTTATGCCGGTGCTAGGGGCCGTGTGGTCATATCATCCAAGTTGCCACATGAACAGGTACAATAAAAGCGTACCTGAGATACAACACATATCAGGAATCGTTAGATTCTTGGTATGTGCTTCAGAATAGGTTTACCAGAAGACTATTCTGTGAAGTCATATGACGCAGTCAGTATGTCGGCACCTCTTCCCACTTCCCTTATATGTGTTGTAATTTTTACCTGTATATGGCGAGATTCTGCTGGTGGACGTTTCGTCCCCGAGGCCCGCCCCCTGTACAGACCTTTTGGTCTTTGATATATGTTGGCATTTGTGGGAAGTTGATGCTGGGTCGACATCGGGCCTTACAGACTAGTCTTTTGTGTTAATTTCCGTCATTTACATCTGACAACGATACAGCTCACCAATCTCCAATGTACGAGTTGTCACAGCGAAACAGCTCACCAATTACCAGTATACGAGTTGTCAGAGCATTTCCATCATAGCTCTCTAGATGTGTATCTAATACTGCTTATGCCGGTGCTAGGGGCCGTGTGGTCATATCATCCATGTTGCCACATGAACAGGTACAATAAAAGCGTACCTGAGATACAACACATATCAGGAATCGTTAGATTCTTGGTATGTGCTTCAGAATAGGTTTACCAGAAGACTATTCTGTGAAGTCATATGACGCAGTCAGTATGTCGGCACCTCTTCCTACATCCTTTATATGTGTTGTAATTTGTCGTACAACCTTCTACTATTTGTTCAGTTCTATCTGAGTCTATATTCATTAGAGGTGAAATTTCTCTATTGTCTTTTCGATTCATAATTTGATTGAGTTTCTTCCAGTAGAATTTAGGGTCAGTAAAAGTATTGGAGTCCAGTTCAGTTTCAATATTCGTATGGTAGATTTCATGCGCATACTTTTTCATGTTTGTGACTTTATTCCTAAGTATATTATATCGGTTCCAATCAGAGGGTCTCGAGGTTTTCTTTGCTTTTTTCTTATTCTGTCTCGTTTAAGGATTTCCTTTCGTAACTCAGAATATCGACCCTGGGTTTGTCATTTGAAGTATGGTGACAATTTTATTGGTTATACACTGCTTAGCAATTTCGTGAAATTTACATGTGAATTTTCACAGGCTATATTCATGTCTATACAAGAAGAAAGAAAAAGTCAATTTCGTTTAACAGCAAATTGAATTTTTCGTAATCGCCTGCGTTAAATATCCAGATTTTGCGTTTATATGCATACCGTATGTTATAGCTGATTGATAAATCTACATACGTAGCATCATGGTCACTAATATTACGGTCAACATTAATGACACCACAATCGTGTATACTAACATTGTCGGTAATGAAGATTGGGTCCAATAAAGTGGCGGAACTTTCAGTTACTCGAGTGGGTTCAGATATTATGTTATGAATATCACATCGCCGGGGGGGCTACGGGGTCTGAAGCCCCCCCCCAATAATTTGGCCAACTTTTCTAAAATTCATATGATGTCAACGCAAAAAAATACTTCAATGAATACGAAATGAATAGTAAAATGAATTGTCATCGCATAACTAAAACTATTTACAACTGTCCAGCATTAGTGGGCCAGCCAAAGCTCTAGATTTTTTTCTTATCGGCATTGTTTAGTAATTTTTAGGTTCACGAAAGGTTAATAGTGTTATACCATATAAAAGATGGTAGAGATAAATGATTAAATCCTCACACCATATACCGTATTCCACTTATTACTAAGACGTAATGCCGCTAAAAACATAGGACTCCTATGTCCTGGACGTTTCGTGATATCAGCGAAGATAAAATACTGTTATTTGATTGTTCAGACTTGCATTCATTAAAATTAGAAAGAAAATGGACTAGATTAGAAAATACCCTGCGTGTCTATGCCATGGGAATGTCCAAATCCTCGCCCAGTCAAGAAGTTACCGAAAAGCAATGCATATAATTACAAGTCATTGGTAGTGAAGTGCCCAAATACACGCTGTCGGTTTTCATTGTTCACCAACTCATTGGCAATTTCGATCAGGTTGATGGAGTCTGTGATATTCTCAACGATGAATATTTAAAAAATGTCGAGAAAACAGGCAACACAAATAGAGTTTACACGGGCGAGAATTTCTTGTTTTTATTGCTCGGAAACGCCTAGAACGCCTCTCCGGCCATCTAAGCCCCCTGGAGCTTCCGAGGCCTAGGCGGCCCCTGGACCCTCGTCTAATTGTGATGTGATAGTAGCCCCCCAATCATGAATTGCTTCCGCCGTGCCTGCACGTAGAACTAGGTTGATGTTGGTATCTAATGCATTTTCGACCATTTCTCCAAAAGCCTGGTATAAAGATCCGAGGCATTTCGGAATAATATACGATATATTTAATAGAATAACGTTATTGGTTATTTGGATTTTAAGCTACATTGTTTCAAAATCGTTCTTTCCAAGGTCTAGCAGTCGATTACACTTAATGCGCGTTGACGTGTGTACCATAATTCCACCCCATGGAGATAAGTCATCCGGACTGCGATCTTTACGAAATGAATCACTGAAACCTTCTATATGTAAGTCGTCATTAGTTAGGGTGTAGTCAGTGTAGTCAATGTTTGTTTCCGTGAAACACATTATATCAAAATCTTCAGACAGAACATCACTAAATAATAATTTATTACGCATACTCCTTACATTTAAGTGAAGAATTTGAAGGCCGTGTTTATTATTTGCGTTTTCAGGACCTGGATTGGTTTCAATGTCGCCACAAACTGTTAGTAAAACAGAAAGGATAATAAATATATGTTTACGCTGGGATATTTAGATTGGAGAGCAAAGAGCGCGAAACATACTACTGAACACTTGACCGTTGTTGTGAGGCACCCCAAAAAGTCAAAATAAAAAATAAAAGACTGTGTCGAAATCTGGAAATGGTACCACGGACCCGGTAACTTCGTGAGTTAACCCTATCTGGCCTGGGCGATTTGGGATGTATCGCAGCCTGGGAGGGGAGGCGGAAAGTGCCCCCTATATATTTTCTCTACCACTAAGGCTAGCGCGCTGAAACTTACCACACAGTATCTTTGGTTCAAGCTCTACCAGAAAATGTAAAAAATCCAAGATGGCCGCCATGATGACGTCACAGTGACGTCATCTTCTCGGAAGCCATTTTTCGGCCTTTTTGGGGTCGGTTTTTCGAAATTTTCATTTTTCCGATTTTTCTCTCTAAAAAAAAATCAAATAAAATATAAAATAATTAGTTTTGCATAAATAAAATACTTTCAAGGCCTTTTAGGCAAGGAAAATTTGAAGAAATGGAGCGAAAAGATTGAAAACCCAACTTTCGTGGATACCACATGACCGCAATTTTGAATTTACCCACGATCCTCTGCCCGGGGGTATATGAGAATAGGCTCAAAATGACCCCAATAAGATAAACTTAAAAGTCACCAAGTTTCAGCCTCCTCGGTTTCGTCGTTTCGGAGCACCAGAGAAAAGTTCACTACGGGGGAGCACTTTCTAAGGGGGGGGGGGGACTTTACGCCTACCCTCCCCCCAGGCTAGGTAGGGTTAAAGCGTCTGATTGATATTCTGTACAATACAAGACAGCTAGCCATATGAAATACAGGTTCATTTTTGTTCCAGAATATGAATCGGACGAGACACCTCAAAACATTGGTACAAATAGGCTGGCGTTTCAACAATAAGTTCCACTCGATTGTTTGAGGTTCTATAATAGTACATGTGACATTTCTAACTGCATTATAACTAGATTTAGCAAATTTAAGGGATTTCAATTGAAGGAGAATAAAAAAACATATGGACAACAAAACCAAAAGGTGACACAGTGTTGACCATAATATAGGACCTTTGGCATAAGGCTGCATCAGCCAGACGAGCGCTGAGGCTGCTCGACCGGCGTTCGTTTGTATATAATAGAAAAATAATAGTAAGTATTAATTATACCAGCTCTAAAGTTTTAGCAAGTTAAGTAGATAATTGCTTGGTAGGCTCACCTTGGTATGAATGTTCAGGTCAAGAATTTCAGGTAGTCGCAGAATACATATAATATAAATATAAATATATTACTTGCCAGGTAATATTGACTTCGGACTATGAGCGTATGGTACTGGAAACATAAATAGACAGCAAGAGTTCGAGTTCAAGCAAATAAGTGTGTTGTTACAAGTTATACACACGAGCATTAATGCATACAGTGGTTGAATGCTGGAAAAACAAGAGTCGTTATGAAATATATACAGTTGCATTATAATCCACATATCATTCATACAGTAATACGTTGTTAGAATAAAAAATGTGTTGTTGGAAGATGTACTATATTCCTCATATACTAGTAGACAGTATTTTCTTGGGGTAAGCAGAGCATTTGGTGTGCATGAGTATACATAAACAGTATCCATCTTGTGACGATTTTCTTTAATTAACATATAGCTATATTACCTCAGGTGGATCAGTCAAATGATATGCCTATCTCTGGAAAGTTAAAATTGTGTAATAGGTTTATGCATGCGCAATTATAGAGCATTTGTGTATGTTCATACTGCGTTGCAGCATTGAGAAGATAAAAATAAAAATGTCTTGATCAGCAGGCATGCAATGAGAGATTCACTGTAATATTAGGGGTAGTAACTCAGTGACAGCGGAGAATCATTACCATAAAAGTTACCTCCCTTTCACCAGCACATGCCTCAATTTAACTTGTCTTTGGGCGCATCATAAATGGTTGATGTCATAGCCTTAAATTCAAGCTTGTGTTTATGTGTCTGCTGGGGTAAGTGTATGCACATTGTGTATGATATTCGATGACGTATTACTTAAAAAGTGTGGCCATGATGTGTAGATAACATGTAATATAGTCTACATCAATATGTGTGTATTACACACAAGATCAATAGTAGTATAGGGATCAATGTATCAGTATGTATGCTATATATCAGTTTAATCTTTGGAACATGTAATAATATTGTTAATCACTTGAACTGTTAGTTGATCATTATGAAATTAGCTACAAGTATGCATTTAGCTGTAGGTATGCATTAACTGTTATAAGCTTAAGGAGATTACAAAATCAGCTAAAGTATGCCATACATGCTACTCAAGAAATGTTATACCCAAATGGTTGTGATTTTCAAAAGCAATTGAGTGTGTTTGGATATGCGTATTATGGTAATGATATACAAGTGGAAAATATACATGTTGTAATTATATAAGAAGGTAACATATCTGTATTTTTTTTAATATGCTGTATGCAATTGTATGGCAGCTTGTGTTTCTTCTTTGCAGAAAAATATAGTGGACACAGGAATGTCTAATATAACGAAGCGAGCAAAAACAATTCATTATAATATTTGAAGGTAGTATTATTCTTAAGGAATTTTTAAGAGAAACTGAGAATTGGATAACATTGAACACTCATAAAACGGCAATGTACCGTCCATATTTCCATGGACCAGTTTTGATCAGTTCGACTATCAAATAATGTTTCACTCACGAGGTGACACAGATTTGAATACAGTTTTGACACAGTTTTGGGTACAGTTGAGTTCTTCCTTCCTTGAGATTAGGTGGTCGAGGCACTGGGATGTTGAGATAGGGAAACATTTTCCGATGTGTGTAGCTGCTGAAGTTCGTGTTAAAATGTAGGGAGTGGCACAGGCTGAGAGGCTGAGAATGGGGCATGAAGACTGGTTGGAGGTACGGGCTGCTGTGACAATGGGGGTGACACACCAAAAGGAGCTGAAGGCTGATCTCGTCGTAGATTGGGTGCATGCTGGAGAGCGGACTGTCGATCAGTCAAAGGTTGCAGATTGGAATGGTTGCCATTGGAGGACATGGGCCTACTGATTAACTCCAGGTCGGATTCGTCATAGACTTTCTTAGTTGGACTGTTTTCGGACCTTTTGTAGAAATTTTTTTGGACCAGCAAGCAGAGATGCGTCGTCTCTCTTCGTCTCTAGTAATTTCTTCATCAGCTGGTACTTACGCTTGGTCAGGTCTTCAACTAGAACGATTTTAGTACCAGCAAGTTTGTTAGCCATAACTTTTTCTTTAGACTTGTAATTGGCAAAAGTTATGAAGACATTGTATTTGTTGTCACGTGGGGGTGCTAGAACATGGCAGTGCTCGATTTCGTTTTCGGTTATGTCAACACCCAACTTATTGGTGAACATGTCTAACACTCGATTTTCAGTGTTCGGCAGATCTTTGTTTTTCACTGGAAAATTGATATGACGGACAGTTTCTACGACTCTACTGTTCATGTTCATCTAGTTTCAAACGCATTTGGTTGAGATACTCATTTAATTGTTCTATCTGATGACATTTTCTTCTTGATCTTTCTGCAAAGGGGAGACACATTTGTCTATAATCTGTGGAGTGAGTTTTGATATAGTTTTGCCGATGGCTTGTTCGATTGCATTTTCAATTGTTCTCTGTATAGCAGGTTCAAGAGCCTCAACAAGGTTGGGCGCCATTTTTGGTTGGCGGTCTTTGTTTGACATGACCGTTACGATGAGATCATTCATGTTTAGTGCCGTCTTCTTACTGCGGCCCTGAGGGACTTTGTTGAGATCTGGTAGGGACGCTTGTCTCTTCATTGGGTCTTGATCCGCCATTTCAGCGCGGTCTTCCAGGCTCAAATTAAAGGTAGCTCGATCTCGCCTTCGTGATTCGTTTCCTTTTTCATTATCGTGATCCGCTCACGAAGCTTACGCACAACCGGTTCCGGTTGACGAAAATGAAACACTTCGGTTGACGAAAATGAAACGCTAAGCCCGTAAATTGGTTCCAACAAAGAGCACAAATCCTCTGAAGAATACTATAACATCAGCCTAAGTGGCTAGATTCGGTAAATGTCCATAAAATTCAGCCGTCATACCAGTCCGCCATCTTGGTAAAATCGATTGTCATGATCCATAGATTGATTAGAATTGCCTCCCGTTTCATTGCAACTATTTGTTTTCACAGCAGCCAGAGTGAGAATTGACTTTGTTAGAGTAATATCCTACACACAACAGAGCTATTCGTTTTCAAATTAGTTTTGCTGATGGGGAAAAGAAACAGAAAACGAACACAGAAAACTGGCGGTACCCTTGTTACTTAAAGAGAATTCTACCTTAGTGACTCAAACTTATATCAACGTGCCGGACGGTGTGTGGAAAAATACCCCAAATTCATATTGTCTGAAATCAATAGAATTTAGAATCGTTAGGAAAACAATATATTACAAAAAACAGCTAAATATTGCGCTGCTAATTGGGAATTTTGAGAGAGTTGAGTAGGTAAATACGAGTTCAGTTGTCTCCATATAGAACTACACATGATCGGTGGATGTCGGGTGAGGCTCCTGAACATGGGATAAGAGCTAGGAGATATACAAGATATGAGATCAATTGATTGATATAATAATTATTTTTCTTACCTCTTGAGCTAGGGAGCTGAAATTTACCACACTATACCCTTGGGCCAAGTTCTACCAGAAAATGTAAAACAATCGAAAATGGTCACGTTGATGACGTCACAGTAACGTCATTTACAAACACGGCAATTTTGGGGTCAGATTTCCGATTTTTTTTATTTATGCAATTTCTCCACAAAAACTGTATGATGAATTAGTAAATATTAATGTGATGCGAAATGAAGTAGTTTTTGCCCACTTTTCATCGCGGAAAAGCAGTAATTTACCCTTGACACCCTGCTCGGGAGGTTATGCAAATAGGCTCAAAATAACTCCAATATGATAAACTATAAAGCCTATCAGCACTTTAAAAAGAGCAGTGCTCAGTCGCCTCCTGTACAGACCTTTTGGTCTTTCATATGTTGGCATTTGTGGGAAGTTGATGCTGGGTCGACATCGGGCCTTACAGACTAGTCTTTTGTGTTAATTGCCGTCATTTTCATCTGACGACGATGCAGTTCACCAATCTTCAGTGTACGAGTTGTCACAGCGAAACAGCTCACCAATTACCAATATACGAGTTATCAGAGCATTTCCATCATAGCTCTCTAGATTTGTATCTAATACCGCTTATGTCGGTGATAGGGGCCGTGTGGTCATACCATCCAAGTTGCCACATGAACAGGTACAATAAAAGCGTACCTGAGATACAACACATATCACGAATCGTTAATTCTTGGTAAGTGCTTTAGAATAGGTTAACCGGAAGACTATTCTGTGAAGTCATGTGGCTCTGTCAGTATGTCGGGACCTCTTCTCACTTCCCGTATATGTGTTGTAATTAAGCTTTTACATGGCATCAGTTGACCTCAAAGATGCTTACTATAGTATCCCAATTGCTGAAGAACATCTGAAATGGTCAATTTTTTCAATTACAACACATATAAGGGAAGTGGGAAGAGGTGCGGACATACTGACAGAGCCACATGACTTCACAGTATAGAGTGACTAAGTGACCAAGCGCCTCCACTCAAAGTTTCTCAAATTTGGCGATACATATCGCATGCTGATAGCAAAATACGAACGTAGCGTACAAGATCTATGGCGCTACGTTTCGTAACTTGTGTCTAATTCCGCTTAATCCGGGGCTAGGGGCCGTATGAACCCATGTACTTCAAGATCCTCATGGTACTCATATGAACAGTCGCAATCAAAGCGTGACTGAGATACATCTTTTTTAGATGACGACTCTATAACGAATATTATGGATTAAGAATACTGATCAGCGATACGGATTTGATATTTTTGGAACATCATGATGTCTTGCCGGCATCATTGAAAACTGTTGACCGCTTCTCTCTTGCAGGAAACAAGCCTATGTTTATGTATACTATGATTGTCTTTTTGAATTTGGTGCTAATACTGTTATGTGGAAAATGGAATAGGTCTTTGGATTATGGACGCGGATATTCTCTAATGGACGACGGCTGGATTATGAATGACGGACTAGACGCTTTTAATTCACAGTAACTTAGATGGGTGTAAATCTGCAACGTGTAATGAAATAGCTCAGCAGATATGGATGTCGCGTATTTACAGGCCAATTTAGTCAAGTTCCTGTCACATTGTCGGTGTCCATAATGTGGAGGCATATAAGGAAAGCCGAAGTTTTGATGATAGTAAAGAATGGATGTTGGATAAAGCCGCTTTGAGTTTTCAGGACACCCAGATATTGATCTGTTTGCAAGTAGACTGAACACACAGTTGCCAAAATATGTAGATTGGAGACCGGATCCATCTGCAATACATGTAGATGCATTTTCAATGAGCTGGCTCGGATAAAATTTTTATTGTTTTCCTCCTTTCAGCCTTGTGACAAAGTGTTTACAGACAATCAGAATGGAAGGAGGGGAAGGACCAATAGTGTTGTCTGACTGGCCAACCCTATGATGGTACCCGAAGCTGATGCAGATGCTGGTGGACAGACCACTGGTATTACCAAGGATGAACAGACTTCTACAGCTGGCACAACAGGAGACTCTACACCCTCTGAGGAAGAAGCTGACACATCTGGCATGTCGTGTATCAGGAGATCACTGGAAGAGCGAGGCCTTTCTGATGAGACAGTCGACCTCATATGCGACTCTTGGAGACCAGCAAAAAAGAGACAGTACTCGTGTTACATCAAACAGTGGTTTTTATTCTGTCGTGAGAAACAGAGTGATCCGTTTCATCCAGATCTAACTGTTGTATTGAAGATTTTGACATTTCTCTTCAGCAGGGGACATGGATATATTGCCTTAATCCTACCTGGCCTGGGGAGTCGAAATGGCCCCCTCTTTCAAACTTTCTGCTCTATCTCCGGAACAACAAAAAACGGAGAGCTGAAACTCCGTGACTTTATAGCTTATCATATTGGGGTCATTTTGAGCTGATTTGCATACCCCCCCCCCCGAGCAGAGGATCATGGGAAAATTCAAGATGGCGGTCACGTGACGTCCCTGAAAAGTGATTTTTTTGGTCATATTTCTTCAAAATTTCTGCCTTTCCGCGATGAAAAGCGGGCAAAAACTATTTAATTTCTCATCACATTAATATTTACTAATTTATCATGCAGCTTTTGCGGAAAATTTTTATAAATAAAAAATTCGAAAAATCTGACCGAAAAATCGACCAAAAAATGCCGTTTTTGAAAATGACGTCACTGTGACGTCATCAAAGCGGTCATCTTGGATTTTTACATTTTCTGCTGGAGCTTGACCCAAGGATATAGTGTGGTAAGTTTCAGTTCCCTAGCCCAAGGGGTAAGAAAAATAATCACGGGGGTCATTTCGCCTCCCCCCCCTCTCCTCCCAGGTCACAACAGGTTTGAAAAGCCCAGGGTTAAAAACGGCCCGGAGTGCACTCTCAGCCATATGTAAGAACATTGATAACTGTTCAGTGGGTCACCATCCTTTAGTGATTCGCCTTCTCAAAGGAGTATACGAGAATCGACCCGTGGTGTAGTGTTTTTTGATTACATGGGATGTTTCAGTTGTGTTGAGTTATCTAAAATCCCCGTGGCCTCATAAACAACCCTCCTTCAAAAGTCTTACACTTAAACTGGTAACACTTATTGTCACAGCACAAATACAACAAACTCTTCATTTACTGAATCTTGGTGACAAATTTCAGGACGAAACCTCAGTTGTATTTGTCATTTCCAACATCGTTAAACAGTCTAATCCAGGCCGTAAATCTGTTCAAGTTAAACTGTGTAGATATGTTCATGATGATAACTTGTGCGTTGTTACATTGTTACAGGACGATATTCAGAGGACTTCAGTTAAGAGAAGGTGAGAATGCTCTCTTTATTAGTTACAAAAGTGATGACGTATGATTAGAAGATTAAGCGAGACTTACCTGTGAGTTGATGTTTGATCTGGATCATACATCATCACTCAGCAGAGCGAGATCATATGCCCTTCCCTCCCACCCATAATTTGGGATATGATCAAGGTGCAATCACAGGTACTTTAAAGTCTGTCTTCGCTCATCTCACATGATCTCTCTCTGCTGAGTGATGACGTATGATCCAGATCAAACATCAACTTAGAGGTAAGTCTTGTTTAATCTAATAATTATCATGTATTATGCAACTCGATAGATGGACGGACAAGCCGAAATGTCAGTTCTGCGTTGACCCTAGAAAATGTCAAGAATACATGTAGTGCCACCAGGTGGACTTTATGGGGGATAGACTGGATAATGATATAATGTAAGGGACCATACCACTGTACGTCGCCAAATTATCGGTGAGGAGGGTTTAGTTGTCAAGGAAATATACAGCTCCAGCGAAAACCTCTATGCAGGTGAGTTGAAACTCCACTTTGCCAAAAACTAAAACTGAGCAAGTCTAAGCTGTATATGGCTGCAATGGCTGCCAGGAAATCCAGGTATTGTCAACAAAGACTTAAACATGGCCGACTACAATAATCTATAGAAAGTATATCCAATGCCCACAATAAAGGCCCAAACTACTTCTCACAGGATACATGTAACATAAACTGGTAGACCTAATTGAACATTGTCTGGATACATTTATATCTAGTTGGCCCTTGGTAAATTGTATAATAACCACATAATGTATATCCAATGCCCACAATAAGGCCCACTTGTACCATAACTGCATATCTGAAAATAGCTATTGGATAATTTATATATGTACTGTATTTTTACTGTATTTTGATTTTTGTATTCTTTTACTGCAAGGACTGTGAATCCAACACATACATGTATCTAACCAAACTTCATCCTGTTGTTTATTCCTGACCCAAAACACTGCATATCTGCATCAAGCACTTGTCTTTTTGGGGTGTTGTGCTAAACAGTGTTGTTAAATGTTAAATTGACAAATACAATATTCAAATGTGTTTTTCAAGCCATGGAGCTGAAAGTAGTAAAATCACGTATCTCCTTCTTGTTGAATTTGTCTGACCATCCTTTGTCCGTCAAGCCTTATCGCTATAAATATATCCGATACCCACTGTGAGTCCAACATATTTCTATCCAATTGAAATACTGGAAATCTAAATTTAGCTATTGGATAATTCATGCATCTATTTTATTCTCTTTACTTTTTCTTCTATATTTTGATTTGTGTATTCTTTTACTGCAAGGACTGTATATTCAACACTTTTTTCTACTGTATTTTGATTTTTGTATTCTTTTTCTGACCTGGACGTTCACCATACAAATGTTATATATTCAATACAACTCTACCCAAACTCCATCCAAATTTAGCATAGAGGATATGAAATCCTGACTAACATCTCAAATGAACTTTTCAAATAGGCCACCCTGTTTACATGTATTTCCTGAGCCAAAAAAAAGAATTATGGCTCTTTGTGGATGTGTTATTGATCAATCTCTGCAGTATTTGCTACTTCTTCATCACTAAGTGGTATCTATCTGCCGTGTACCACAGATCGCACACAGTAATGCGCAACTGTTCATGTTACTCCATTTATTGTATATATGTTGTATATTGTTGTTGTTGTGTGTATATATGTTGTGTTTCTTTCCATATATGCTTAGCGTTGCGTACACTTGTATGAAATCAATAATGACTACAGATATAATATTTCTAACCTCTATTAATGACCTAAACGATAATGGATAATCAAATCTGCTCTGAGGGCGCTCCACTCCCGAACCTCATGCCCTACCTTCCATTTTATAACGAGAACCATATTCCAGAATCAACTGATAATACAAGCAGATCACACACTGACCTGACTTTAAATGAAACTGAGAACATGTGGTTCAATCCAATCATATTGAACGATATCGAACATAGTGCAACAAACATAGATGACAATGAATATGAAATATCGCCTTGGAATAGCATCGCCACCCATCAATCCAATTACTATATTGATCGATCTTTCAATGACCATACAGGAAATATCCCCGATATTGACGAATCACGTTCTTTCTTACATTTGAATGCAGGGAGTCTGCTAAAACATCAAATAGAGATAACCGGTTTCCTGCATAACTTAAATTACAAATTCTCGGTCTAAGGTTTGTCTGAAAGCTGGTTGAACTCTACTACTGAATCGCTTATCGACTACAAACCATGCTTCCCCTCTAGATGTAGAAAAAAGGGTGGGGGTCTAGTTATCTTCATTGATGAGAGGATACAAACATACAAGCTCAGAGAAGACTCGACACGTATTGACGAGAGTGGTGAATATGAACCTCTCTTTGTTGAAATCAACCATACATCTTGCAAGTATATTGTGGGTATTCTCTACCGTCCTCCAGGAAAAAACCTTAACAGTTTTAAGGAAAAGCTTATGCCAATACTACAATGGCTTCAAAAAGAGAAAAACAAATGTATCTTAATGGGAGATTTTAACGTAAATTTATTTCAAACCGATCGTCATAGTCCATCCAAAACTTTTCTTGAAAACATGAAATCTAATTATTTCTTTCCCCAGATAACTAAACCAACTCGGGTCCAGTCCCGATCTGCCACATTAATTGACAACATTTTTCTAAAGGACGTGTCAGCTTTACCCGAGAAAAAACCCTCTTGCTGTCACGTTTGTAAAGCGAAAAAATTATTTCTCCATATCAGCATGAAAAGTTGTGTTTCATACATATAAAATATCGAAATTTTACACTGAAAACTCTCACAGCCAATAGTGACGTAAAACGGCGTCGATGAACGTTGGAAAATGGGCGCTTGGTAGTTTTTATATTTTCTGGATACGTTTTCACAGGGAATTCCCTTTATATCCACAATATGACACATCCAACCAAAATCTAATTCCATGTTCTCAATTTTATCAAATATACCACAAACATATATTGAAATATCATTTTGGTTGAAGGTGTCATATTTTCATGAAATTTAAAGTAAGTTTTGTTTTCTCTGTTAACTTGGAAGACTTCGTTATATTGGCATTGTAAGAGTGTTTGGTGTTGCATAGCTTCTTGGCCGTGTGGTCAGAGCGTTTGGTTGTGAATGAACAATGCCGTCACTTTTGAGTTCGAATCCCAATTTTGTCAATTTATTTTTTTCTGTTTTTATCCATAGCTGAATGACTCCTGAAGAAATATTTCTGGAATAAAAAAATATATTTTACAATTAATATTTTGTAAGTAGAAAATCCCCAAAGCTGTTCTGTTTCTTTCACCACTTGTACTTCCGATTGCAGTACAACGTATCACCCGAAACAGACAGGCCTAAATATTTTTGTCATCAATGCGTACGATATTTAATTCATAGATGTGCGTATATAGTAGTAAAGTAACATAGCAATGGCAAATATGAACAGAAGTGTGCCATTCAATAATTTGAAATGTGAATGTTGTGGCAAAAACTCCCGGTTAAGCCAAACCAGGAATACAGATTACTGCTTGTTTAATGTTTAAAAAAATACAGACATGGTGCTGAATATACATTACAGTCTTTTGTTCACTTACTGTTTCGCAATAGTTGCTTCTCATTCATGTAATTATTTATTGAAGATATTCGTGCTGTTATGAACCAAGTAATGTGGTTTGGGTTGCTCCAAGAAGTAAAAAGACCATATAAAGTGTTGTCTTGTGAGTGGTCTACATGCTATTGTCTTACATGCATCGCTTTCATTTTATAATTAACTCAGCCTTACATGGAGGACCTGTTCCTGACGAGCGCATGGCACACTCAACTCTGTATAGTAATAGAACTGGGGAAGACCGGCTTTTATTGCTTGAACACGTCATTCGTATAGCACAAATCGTGGAAAGCTGTCAAGAGGGTTTTTTCCCGGGTAAAGCTGACATATTTTTTTCACGAAGAAAATCTTCTTTCTGGCATATTTATAACTGAAATAACAGACAACTTCCCCATCTTTCACATTCTAAAACCACATCCACCCAACAGGTCTTCAGTACAAAATATCCCCTTTCGTAAAATTACTTCCGAACAGAAAGATATCTTCACGACAATTAGTAATACAGAGTGGAAAGATGTCAGCAATGTTGCAAATGATACTGATTGCGCAGTAGACTTATTTCTGGGGAAATTTAACCAGGTATATAATGACTGCTTTTCAGATGTAACATTAAAAACAGCAAAACAAAGTAGAATCATCAAACCATGGCTAACTTGCGGCATTTTAACATCCATCGACGAAAAAAACGCTCAAACAGATTTCAATTAATTAACCAGGACTGCGACTCTCGTAAAACTTACCGAAAGTTAAATAATTTAATTCGCCATGCTAGGAAAACCTATTTCGAAATAAAATTTAACGAACACAATCACGACATTAAAGGAACATGGAGAATTCTGAACCAGCTAATTATGCACCGTTAAAAAACTTCGACCGTTCCCCAGTCTATAAGTATAAATGCAACGGAAACCTCAGATAGTCAACTAATTTCTGAAAAATTCAACGAACACTTTAACACCGTCGCCTCAAAATTAGATTCAAAAATTCCAAACACAACAAAGAAATTCGATGAATACTTAGGCACTCCTATTTTAAACAACTTCACGTTTTCCACTGTGCACCCCTGTGATGTACAATCTACTATAATGAGCATGAAATCAGCTGCATCGGGGTTGGATGGTATACGCATGTCCTTATTAAAACTAGTTTCTGACTCTATTTCTTACCCTCTTTGTCACATTTTCAATCTGTCCTTTACTTAAGGTATTGTTCCTAACTCTCTAAAGGCAGCTAAAGTAACTCCGGTCTACAAATCTGGAGATATTAATTCTCTTGATAACTATCGACCAATTTCTGTCCTTCCGTGCCTCAGCAATATTCTTGAAAAACTTGCAGCAAATATGATCTCCAATTTTTTGGACAACAATAATGTTATCTCTCCGAGCCAGTATGGTTTTAGGGAAAATCATTCTACAGCCCTTGCTGCCTGCTATCTATTTGATAGGCTAGCTATGGCAAAGGAGGCAAAATTTAGCATCGTCACCTTTCTTGATTTATCGAAGGCTTTCGATACGGTAAACCATAATATTCTCCTGTCGAAAATAAATCATTACGGTTTCAGGGGCCCATCAAATAATTGGTTTGAAAGCTATCTCTCAAACAACAGACAACAACGTGTTTCATATAATAATGCATTATCCTCTTCTGAATTAATTACGTGCGGTGTACCGCAAGGATCCATCCTCGGGCCGCTTCTTTTCCTCTTGTATATCGATGATATCGATAAAGTTTCTGATTTACTCATGACTATCCTTTTTGCAGACGACACTAGCGTTGTACTCTCGGGTAAAAACATCATGGATCTCATAGACACCATATCTAACGAACTGGACAAACTCCATAACTGGTTTTCTTCTAACCGTCTATCTCTGAACGGTAAAAAAAAAACAAATATATGTTAATAAAATGTAAAAATACCTCTGATCCCTTGCCCCCTGTGCACATTTCTGGAACAGATATTGAACTGGTGAATAATTTCAAATTCCTTGGCTTCATGTTTAATGATGTTCTGAATTGGACAAATCATATAGATTATATTTGCAGGAAGGTGTCAAGAAACATAGGTATAATTAATCACATAAAAAACTCTATAAATAAGAAAACACTTTACATATTATATTACTCTCTGATCTTTCCTTATTTAACGTACGGAAATATTCTGTGGGGAAATACGTACTCAAGCCATATAAATCCGTTGTTTCTACTACAAAAGCGTGCTGTAAGGATTATATCACTTTCCAATAAACGTGACCATACACTTCCAATTTTCTTCTCGCTGCAAATTTTGCCACTTCTTCAACTCAACTAATATTTTTGCTTACGTCTTGTCCACAAGTTTTTGTATAACCTTGACCAATTACCAAACATCTACCAGACTCCTCGGGAATGGAACAAACTTCCCTCTTACTTAAAAGTAATTGATTCCTCGTCAGTCTTCAAGTCAAAGGTTAAATCCTATCTTCTTGAAAAAATGTAGTCAATTCTGATGATCCTTCGTATTAAGCTGTGTACACATCGCATAGTTTTTTTGGCTCAACTCACCTATTACATTCGCTCAACCTATTTAGTTAAATATCTAGGGATAGAACAAGCCCATCTGGGCTTTATTCCCGCCATCCACATTTCTACAAATGTCGATCTCATGTTGTCATATAAATAATATATATATTTGTTTTCTTCCTCTTATATGATTGATACTGAATATGTACATGTATTTCTTCATGGTTATTTGGTGAATAAAATATAATCTAAAAACTACACACGTACTACACGGACATCGAACACCAAAATCCTCTGCAAACCATCCCAAAGCTGCATATTTTTGTAAACTGTCACATAATTCCAGATCATACATTAAGAACAACAAATGAACTTTCAGAGAAGACAACAGGTGAGGTATGTAATAACCTAACAGATTTATCCAATTAACAGCATTATTTAGCGATGTGATTAGAGAGCAGAACCGTTTGAGATTTGCATCATGCATTTATGTACAGAATATTCTGCCGATCGCAGGCATGCCGAATGCTGACGGGGATCTATCCGGGCATGAACTCATTACTCATCTAGTGACTGCAGCCGCCATAGGTTTGAATGTACTCTGTGCCTTAATCCTACAAGTCGGGGGGCAAAAAGGACCCCTGCCAAACTTTCTGTTCTATTCACGGAAAGCCAAAAGATTAACAACTGTCACTTCGTCACTTTATAGTTTATAAAAAATTGGGGTCATTTTGAGCCTATTTGCATAACCCCTCAAGATGGCAACCATATTTTCTGGTAGAGATTTACCCAAGGGTATGGTGTGGTAAAGCTTCAGCGCCATAGCTCAAGGGATAAGAACAATAATTAGGGATGGGGGAGGGGGGCGAAATGGTCCCCCCCCCCCCCAGGCCTGGACAGGTCCCACAAATCTCAGGCCAGTTAGGGTTAAATCTTTGATATTGTCGTGTAGCGAAAATGGTGAAATAAAATAATAGCGGCACATGGATACCGCGAAGGTAATATGAGCAGGATATTCTCTTTTTACCGGGCATACACGCTGTCTAGATTCCCCACCGGAGGAAATGTTTGAACACATCTCGTGTTTACTCGCCACAAAATATCCCTCGTTACAACATACAAGCTTGCCCAGTTTGGTCACGTTCGTCAGCTCCTACTATACCAAACCGATTGAGCTTTCATGTTGTAAGATCGGGTATCTGTTGTGACGAGTAACCAGGAGGTGCGACCAAACATTTTTCTAAGTAGAGAATCTTGAATTTTGAAATCAAGGGCAGCATTCCCGATATTTTAGAGTCATTCCTTGCAGTAGTAATACACTTGTTTTTCATTTTACCTCGCTTGTTGGTATAATTCTCCCCAATGTCTTATGACATTCTTTACGCCGATCAAAGGATAAATTGTGGATTGCAAAATACGTCTTTGTACGGGATAATCAAAGCTCGCGTGAATGGACTGCCCTATATTATGGGTTGATGGTAAGTTACAGCTGACCAGGTGAAAGTGTCAATTCAACCTTAAAAAACAGTTACAAAACTGGCAGTGCGCTAAATGTACGTTGTCATATGCCAAACTTGATGAAGCTTGAGATGAAAAGCGTTCATTGTCTTCGAATACAATGTAATTTTTCGTTGCTGTATTCACTAAACTGAATCAGAACACACTACTCAAGTGAATGAAATAAAAACGTATGATCTATTAACCCTATTTGGCCTGGACTTTTGGGGACCTGTACGGCACAGGCCTGGATGTGGGAGAGGGGCAATTCGGATCCCTTGGGCTGTGGTCTGAATCTTACAACATTATACCGTTGGCTCAAGCTCTACACAGAATATGTAAAAATTATCCAAGATGGCGATTTTGATCTTGTAAGGGTGACGTCACATGTCATTTTCAAAAAAGGCCCTTTTGGTCGAGTTTTCTTTCCCATTTTTTTATTGAAGTTTCTTCGAAAAAAAATGATAAATTAGTAAATAATCATCCGATGTGAAATAAATAGGGCTGTAATTTTGAGGAAAAAGCTGTAATTTTGAGGAAAATGACGAAAACATCATTTTTCTACTGACTCACTTTGCCGCCAATTTAAAAACAATGATCCTCTACTCAAAAGATATGAAGATAGAAGTGACCCCAGTTGGATAAACGAAAAAGTCGCGGGGTGTCAGCTCTCAATTTATTGTCGTTTCGAAAATATAGCAGAAAGTTTGATAGGGCGCCATAATGCCCTCACCCATGGCAAAACAGGCAAAACTGAACTATAACCCCGCAGAAATCATAAATTTGTAGATTCACAGCCATCCATGTCATATCGGTTATGGTCTGATTCCCTTGTCTTTGTAGGTCTAGAAACCTCTATCTCAGAACGAATATTCAGCTGTTCATATTTTCCCGTTTCGCAATGAGGCTTAAGTGTCTTTCCGATGATCCCGTTTGACATGGTGTGACTGGTTTCGCTGTCTTTGCGAATCTTCCTCATTTCCTTGCTCGGAGCAATGTCCACACTGGTGGCAGACGTGGCCCAGGACTGCGCTTCACCAGCGGCGAAAACCAAGAAGAAAATGGCACCAAAGACGTTAATAGCCGCTGCGATGTAAAAGACTTTTCGCCATTGAGCTTGTGTTTGCTGGAAATAGACAAATGTATATATAATTTAGTAGCACTATCGTTAAATCCAAAATTCGAGCGATGACATTCCATGGTTAGCCTTTCCCTACCACCTGTGATATGCCGCAGATTGCTTTCTCGATTTCAAGTTAGTCTTCCCAAACCAATAGCTATACTGATATTATAGCCCCTGATGGGCGCTAGACACCTTGTTATGTCTCCCCCAACTATGTTGGGGGGAGACATCTAGTGTTTGTGCTGTCTGTCTGTCTGGATGGATGGATGGATGTCTGGATGTCTGGATGGATGTCTGTCCGTCCCCTTGCCTTGTCTGCAAGATATCTTGAAAACTACTGGATGGAATTTCACCAAACTTGGATGGAAGCTTCATTGGGATAGCCCCCTCATTTGATTAGGTGTTGGTGTATGTGCGTGCATTCATCCGTGTCCGGTGTCCGTCCGTCCGTCCATCTACTTGTACATGTATATACAGGCCTTGTCTGCAAGATATCTTGAGAACTACTGGACGGAATTTCACCCCACTTGGATGGAAGCTTTAGTGAGATAGCCCCCTCATTTGATTAGATTTTGGTGTGTGTGCGTGCATTCATCCATGTCCAGTGTCCGTCCGTCCGTCCATCTACTTGTACATGTATATACAGGGCTTGTCTGCAAGATATCTGGAGAACTACTGGACAGAATTTCACCAAACTTGGATGGAAGCTTCATTAGGATAGCCCCCTCATTTGACTAGGTTTTGGTGTGTGTGCATGCGCTCATCCGTGTCCGTCCGTCCGTCCATCTACTTGTACATGTATATACAGGCCTTGTCTGCAAGATATCTTGAGAACTACTGGATGGAATTTCACCAAACTTGGATGGAAGCTTCATTGGGATAGCCCCCTCATTTGATTAGGTTTTGGTGTATGTGGGTGCATTCATCCGTGTCCGGTGTCCGTCCGTCCGTCCATCTACTTGTACATGTATATACAGGGCTTGTCTGCAAGATATCTGGAGAACTACTAGATGGAATTTCACCAAACTTGGATGAAAGCTTCATTGGGATAGCCCCCTCATTTGACTAGGTCTTGGTTTGTGTGCATGCGTTCATCCGTGTCCGTCCGTCCGTCCATCTACTTGTACATGTATATACAGGCCTTGTCTGCAAGATATCTTGAGAACTACTGGACGGAATTTCACCACACTTGGATGGAAGCTTCAGTGGGATAGCCCCCTCATTTGATTATGTTTTGGTGTGTGTGTGCGTGCATTCGTCCATGTCCGGTGTCCGTCCGTCCGTCCATCTACTTGTACATGTATATACAGGGCTTGTCTGCAAGATATCTGGAGAACTACTGGACAGAATTTCACCAAACTTGGATGGAAGCTTCATTGGGATAGCCCCCTCATTTGATTAGGTTTTGGTGTATGTGCGTGCATTCATCCGTGTCCGGTGTCCGTCCGTCCGTTCATCTACTTGTACATGTATGCACAGGCCTTGTCTGCAAGATATCTTGAGAATTACTGGACGGAATCTCACTCCACTTGGATAGAAGCTACAGTGGGATAGCCCCCTCATTTGATTAGGTTTTGGTGTGTGTGCGTGCATTCATCCATGTCCGGTGTCCGTCCGTCCGTCCGTCCATCTACGTGTACATGTATATACATGGCTTGTCTGCAAGATATCTGGAGAACTACTGGACAGAATTTTACCAAACTTGGATGGACGCTTCATTAGGATAGCCCCCTCATTTGACTAGGTTTTGGTGTGTGTGCATGCGTTCGTCCGGTGTCCGTCCGTCCGTCCATCTGCTTGTACATGTATATACAGGCTTTGTCTGCAAGATACCTTGAGAACTATTGGATGGAATTTCACCAAACTTGGATGGAAGCTTCATTGGGATAGCCCCCGCATTTGATCAGGTTTTAGTGTATGTGTGCATGCATTCATCCGTGTCCGATGTCCGTCCAACCGTTCATCTACTTGTACATGTATATACAATGAAAATCGCTTCTTTGTAATTAATATTTTTAGATACGCAGCTTTGTTTAAGATACTTATTGCTACATTCATTTTATAGCACTTTCCCTTAAATTATGTGCCCATTCAAGGCAAGGTGGGAGGTTGGGGGAGACGTATGTTTTTGCTCAAAAAAACAACCAGCATAGGCTGCATGCCGGAGCGGCAACTCAAGGGTCAAAGCGGAACCTCTAGTTTAATGTATGTCTCATTTAGGCAACCCTCAATTATTCCCAACCATCTTGACAAACCTTTCGACCAAGACATTGGCCTCTCCATCCAGACAAAGCTCATATTTTCGCCCCTCTCTCAAAAAAGAGCGTTAAATGCCAATTTTACTCCCCTTTTTCCCTCCGTTCTGTGATCCCTCTCTAATGTTATTCTAAGGACAGTGTGTAAATGTACCAGAGCCCTCTGGGCGTTAAGTGCCCCTCTTTATCTGGATTTCGTTACGAGTCACTTTTCTTAACTATCAGTGCTATTCTGACAAAGTTCCACGGACTTCAGTGTAAAAACAATTTTCTGCTTCCACTGGGCATCGGATTACCTATTTTCCTTTAGGTTACTCATAGTGACCCCAATACCACCCTGACGAATTTTCGCCACATTTCGGTCAAAACTCTGAGCATTCGGATCGGACAAGCAGCAATTAAAAACACACACACACAAACAAACAAACATAGATTGGTTCTAAAAATATAGTAAGATAAATTTCGATGAAACAGTTTTTTATGTAATCTCTAAACAAACTTGAGAGAAATTTCACTGAAGCATGTCGACTAAGAGTGAAATTCCACCCACTGAAGCACTTGAGTGAAATATTTGCTTCATGTTGAGCGAATTCCATTCAGGTTGAGTGAGTTCAATTTGAGTGAAATCTACTTCACTCAACTTGAGTTAGTTATCAACTCAATTTGAGTTAAATTCGAGTGAATTTCACTCATTTCCATTACTTCAACATGTTGTTAGTCAACATCTCGAATACACAGAGACTGAAAAATATTCGGACCGTACAAGATAATATGCTTGCTGTTAACTGATACTTTCAGTTAACTGCAACTATCTAAACTCATGTGACCCGAAACGTCACGAAACTGCAGCGAGTCCTTTACTATACACTTCCGACAGGGGAAAACGTTAAATAGGAAGTTCCGGAGATACACATTCCCACTCTATTATTTTAACCAGAATATGGTTGAAGGGCTATGAGTGACGGGGTACTGAACCATTGATCCAGTGCAAAACCCTGCATTAGTAAAATTTCTGTCAAATGTGACATATATGATATCAATTATTAATTGTAATCATTTTTGCAATGAACATCAATACCAATTTTCCATATGATCCCTCCTAAATCAAAGTAAGTTTCTTAGCCACATCACCCATTTCCTGTTTCCTTTGCGTGGCACCTTACCCCACATGCGATAGGGATCAAGCTCTGATACCATCCCAGTAGACGGCAGATCGAACATTCAATATTAAGCAGTCGTTCATAATTGAATTTCCACGTCAGGACGCCATCTTACCATGGCAATAGATAAACAACCTGTGATTCCTCTTCTGAACTTTTTCTTTCATAATTCAATGTTCGGTGCTCTGTATTCTTAAAAATTAGCTGAAGTGTTGATTGGTTCAATAATAGATGCATTTGAGTGGAACTCCGCAAATTGGGTCGATGTCGTCTTTTGAATAGTATCGAAGCATATAAATGTACGTTTATAATTTTTCATATTGTTTCACGGGACAGTGGGAATATAATCATGAGTTTTTCTACCACGTCTACTGTAGCCCAAGTACTAACATGTTAAAAGCGACTGAGATATATAATCTCACATAAGCATACAGGGTGAGCGCGTGTGACACGGTCTGACCAATCACTATACTCGAACAATACGCAGGCATGATGTGTTTCAGTAACGTTTCTCTCAGTGTATCGTTGGCAAAAATGGTTAAAGTAATGATTTAAATGTTCGGGAAAAACGAATTCCATATTAAAAATGTACGCTAGTGATTCTTGGTTGTGGCGTCCATTTTGTCTGTTTTTCTATTAGGTTATCTCTCTTTCCTGGGTTAAGAGATAGGGATTTCCTTTAACCCTATCTGGCCTGGACTTTTTGGGACCTGTTGTGGCCTGGGGGGGGGGGGTGCCGAAATGGCCCCCTAATTATTTTTCTTGCCCCTTGAGCTAAGGCGCTGAAACTTACCACCCTATACCCTTGGATCAAGCTCTACCAGAAAATATAAAAAAATCCAAGATGGCCGCCTTGATGACGTCACAGTGACGTCATTTTCAAAAATGGCATTTTTTGGTCGATTTTCCAGTTAGATTTTCCGAATTTTTTATTTATGCAATTTCTCCGCAAGAACTGCATGATAAATCAGTAAATATTAATGTGATGTGAAATAAAATAGTTTTTACCGGATTTTCATCGCGGAAAAGCAGAAATTTTGAAGAAATATGACAAAAACATCACTTTTCTGAGACCCCACGTCGTCGCCATCTTCAATTTTCTCATGATCCCCTGCTCAGGGGGTTATGCAAATATGCTCAAAATGACCCCAGTATGATAAACTATAAAGTAACGGAGTTTGAGCTCTTCTCATTTTGTGTTTCCGGAGATAGCGCAGAAAGTTTGTTAGATGGACCATTCCCCCCCCCCCCACCCAGGCCAGGTAGGGTTAAGAGCCTTCTAGCTGAGATTTTGCACACCGACATCCACCCAATTTGATAAATCTTGATAGACATTGTGATTATCTGCAAACAGTTAAAATATAAGAAAATAAATAAATAATATTTATATGAATTTTTCTTGAATATGCTTCAAAACTAGGGCTACATGTATTCCCTATGTTTTCTGGATTATCAATTGGAGCATGGGTCCGTCCACCTAATGTTGCCCACAGCTAAAACTTGCACACCAACCTATATTTCTTTCTTTGTTTTTCCTCATATTACACAATTATGAATTATTTACTTTGATTTACCAGCAGCGGAAATCCTTAACTTAATTCACAGATGAACATTCCCACTCTGGTGGCTTGTTTGAGATGATTTCGTCCCTCTCCTGATGGGAATTTTCATTCCATGATTATTCCATACCAGATGAAAACCCGTACTTCGGATGGAGATGTTCACTTTCCGATACTCCCTACCCATTCCATGTTACAACAGGCATATGTACTTTTTATGTTCCAGCACCGGTGGGTGTTTAATGTCTTTTCTCCCGTTTTCTCTCCCCGATCCCCTACATGTAGCTACACGTATACTGATCGAATTTTCAACATTCCGAACAAATATTTCCAGGCCCACAATGAGCATATCATGACTATATTTTTTTATTATTTCATTTAGATCACCCCAGTGACACCACAGCTATCCAGCCAAAGTTTCGCGCCCTTTAAAACAAATCTGACCGAACAAAAATCATATTCCCAGCCACAAGTGACTCTGGGGTGTTTCGCAGCCTTGGCGTGGGGCAGGAGGGACTGTTCGTACGCCACACCCTATATATTTCAGATATCCCTCAGACCAGCGAGCTGGGACTTATCACATTATACATTTGGGCTTACCTCCAAAAGAAAATATCAAAATAAATCGAAGACGGACCCACAATAAAGCAAATATTTTGAAGGAGAAAGGACGATAATCACTTTTTTGTTGTAATTTTCAAGTTGTTATGCTGTGAACCGAATTGACCAGAGTATGATACATTACATAGTGTGGTTGAATCATGCCTTCTTCCCAAGATACTTTGTTTTGCGACATTAGTTGTGATTTCAACACAAGCAGATAAGAATCTGTTTACTTCAAACACTGAATATTGCAAGCCTGTTCGTATCAAAACGTTTTTGTTGAAAATGTTACCACGAAGAAAGAAAAATCTGACTTCTGAGTAACCAGTCAAACAAATTCCTATATAGCTCCCAGAACTAATATAAGCTATTTTTCCATCTTCCCTTTTTCTAAACCCTGGTGAAATGCCTCCCCCCCCCCCCCCCCCATTGAGCTAGGGAGCTGAAACTTACCACATTATACCCTTGGGTCAAGCTCTACCAGAAAATGTAAAAAAAAAATCCCCCGCTTTGTTGACGTCACAGTGTCGTCATTTTCAAAAACGGCATTTTTTGGTCGATTCTTCGGTCGGATTTTCCGATTTTTTTATTTATGCAATTTCTCCACAGAAACTGCATGATAAATTAGTAAATATTAATATGATGTGAAATAAAATAGTTTTTGCCCACTTTTCATTGCGGAAAAGCAGAAGTTTTGAAGAAATATGAGAAAACCATCACTTTTCTGGTACCTCACGTGGCCGCCATCTTGAATTCACCCATGATTCTCTGCTCGCGGAGTTATGCAAATAGGCTCAAAATGACCCAAATATGATAAACTAAAAAGTCAAGGAGTTTCAGCTCTTCATTTTTTGTCGTTCCGGAGATAGCGCAGAAACTTTGGTAGGGGGTCCATTTCACCCCCCCCCCCCCTCCCCTCCCAGGCCAGGTAGGATTAAGAAATCCCACGATGCACCGTTGTTTCTGTAAAACACTATTGGTGTGGTATGATCCACGAGAAGGTACTCGATGTCACAACGGGAATCGAACAAAGTAAGCATTGGATTTACCCATCCAATCTGATTAAAAGCAGACACAGACCCTAGTGGCATCTAATATCATTTCTGTCTCAAGGCCTTTCAGTGACCTTCTGGCGCAAAACGAACTTTTTACTGTTACCTCATCTTTGATCAGTGAACGCAACGTAGTGTGTGACATGCCATGCTGTTACGGTACAGACATCTTCCTACGCAACCAACTCCGCGTTATAACGCAAAAAAATATCCTGAATTAGAACTGCATATCTTCAGCCATCTACCATTACGAAAGGTGGTGAATAATTTTATACGATTTGTATTTATCCAAAAATGATTCAGAGTAAGTTACATGTACGTAGGAAGCAGCTATACGATTACGGCGTCAGTCGAGTGTAATATAAAACACAAAGTGGGGACATTTCGCTCTGTGCATTGACTGTTAACTTGACCCAATTCTTCGGTCTCGAGCTCATGAAATTTGAATTAATGTCATAGACACTCTTCCTCTAACTATATTTATGAGAGTCAAGAATTTCCAGTACCTATGCAAGATTTCTCGCAGAATAGAGTGGATCTGTTTTAAATCAGATTGGAATTTACCTCTTCACTTAAAATGTAGCCCACAACATAAGGAGCCACAAAACCCGGAACAGATGCTGCGCAGTTAGTGATGCCCAAGGTAATACCTGAAACGAGAAATAATATGGATGTAGTTTATTTTGGAAAATGGCCTAGCCCAATCAACATCCATAGGCGCTTGTTGTTATTATCGCTATGCTCTTGCCATAAGTGAACGGAGTGGACATATTAATCAAGACAAACACATTAACGAATCTGTTACGTAAACCTTTGGTATTTTAAATCTGTAAAACGGACTTGGGCTGCCGTTATTTTTCAACACATCACATACCCTAATTGTTAAGAATTTAAATTCCACTACTCTTCCGATCGTTTTATCATATTATCGTTTTATTTACGATTGTATAAAGTATAAAGTACATGTCCCTTGCACCCAGTGGGTGTTAATTGCCTTTTTTAATCCTGCCAGGCCTAGTTGGGACATTATCCTCCTCCCTCCCTCACTACCAAACTTTCTACGCGACAAGGAACGACAAAAATGGAAAGCGGACACGCTGTGAATTTGTAGTTTATCAAATTGGGTCTATTTGTATAACTCCCTGAGCAGAGGATCATGAGTGAATTCAAAATGGCGGCCACTTGATGTACCAGAAAAGTGATTTTTCTTCATATTTGTTCAAAATTCCCGCTTTGCTGTAAGGAAAAGTGGGAAACAACTATTTTATTTCACATCAGACTATTATAAACTAATTTATCATCCAGTTTTTGCGAAGAAACAAAATATGAAAAATTCAAACAATTTTTTTTCCTTTTTTGGAAAATGACGTCACTGTGACGTCATCAAAGCGGCTCTTTTGGATATTTTTCTGGTAGAGCGCGACACAAGGGTATAGTATGGAAAGTTGCAGCCTACTAGCTCAAGGGATAAGAACAATAATTAGGGTGTTGCTAAAATGACCCCTCCCCAGGTCAGGACAGTTCCCACAAAGCCCATGCCAGGTATGGTTAAATTTATATTTCCCTCCTTGCTGGAATGCTCCTCTAATACTTCTGAGTCCGTTTCGATGAACACAGAAAGACACTCACACTTCACAATACGTACTGGTACGTTTTGTATTCCCGTGTACTCGATTTTGCTTTTATAGCTGTCCGATTAGCTGTATAGCTGCCCGTAGCCTAAATAGTTGAGCAGTAAAGTTTGGCGAGTATTTTCAGTTCTTTAATATTTTCGGTATGTATTATGTCAAGCCATTTTTTTTCGGCACAGTCTTCATTAATCTATTGTAGTCGACGAGTGTTCCCTTGTTAAGTATTTTTACCTCCTCAAATGTCTTTAATACTCCATTATCAATAATAATATCTCTCACATCACCGCAAGTTAATGTCGTACCAATTTTTGATGAATAAGTTTTTATTAAGAAAAGTAGAATTGTAAAATAGAGGTTAATTAATTATCTCGTCCTGTTCTGTTATAGTTATCATTTAGTAAAAGTGTTTTCGTAAGATATTGGCTCCCAACATTGAACAAGTTTGGTGACAATTACAAGCGTCTGGTGCGTCATTCATAATTCAGCCGTCGTCCATTAGAGAATATCCGCGTCCATAATCCAAAGACCTATTCCATATTCCATATAACAGTATTAGCACCAAATTAAAAAAGACAATCATAGTAAAGATAAACATAGGCTTGTTTCCTGCAAGAGAGAAGCGGTCAACAGTTTTCAATGATGCCGGCAAGACATACTGATGTTCCAAAAATATGCAGCAGATTATATATTGCCATTTTTACCTTGTAAAGCTATGAGCCTAAAGCCCGGCGCACACGAGAGATATCAGCTGAGCTAACGACCTCAATTGCCTGTCAGCTCAGGGGGTCGCTTTCGTGAGGTTTCAGCGCACGCAGTGAGCAAAAGTTTCACGAAATTGATTTCAGTTCCCAAAAAACGTCTTCTTCAAGACCATTTTGAAGAGTCGTGGGTATGAATCGCGTGAAAATAACATGCGATTCATTGGCCGGTCCAAAAAAACTGCTGAACTGTTGGCTTGCGTTCGCCGCACACGCTGAGGATTTGGCCTCTTAATCAAAGTTTGATATTTATTTCCCGGCCTCGCGAGGCCAAAAACTCACCAAAAACTGCCCGCACACGAGAGCTAGCCCCTGAGCTGACAGGCAATTGAGGCCGTCAGCTCAGCTGATAGCTCTCGTGTGCGCCGGGCTTAACCCGCGATGTTTTTAATGTCCAGACAAAGTTCGTAAGATCTACTATTCTCAGACCGCCGGCCTTGTAATCCGGCGAAATACAGTACCGTTTGATTCTATCTGGCTCATCGTTCCAGAGGAATTTATAGAGCATTCTATTTATGTTTTTCATGCACTCCTCCGACGGAGTTGGCAAGGAAAAGAAGAGTTGTATCAGTTTAGACACTGTCATTGATTTAATGATCTTTTATTTTTCCCAAGAGGGTTAAGTTTCGCAGTTTGCATTTGCTAAGTTCTTGCTTTAAGTTCGATATTTTCGATAAATAATTTAACTTCCATATATCTGAAAAGTTAACAGAGGAAAAATGTATTCCCAGTGCAGTAAATTCAGTCAGCCGATCCAAACTAATATACTGACACAGCCTGATATTGGACCCAGTTAGTGCCCCTATCCAAACTGTCCTGGATATTTCATTATATATTTTACATTTTATATATTTTATATTTTATTCCCGAGTAGTGGTAAACATGTTGTAGACATTTTAGTGCCTCAGGCAAGGAGGTCTCCGATCCGTCAAGCATCAGCTGAGTGTCTTCTGCATACTGACCGATATGGTATTCTACCTGTCGTAAACTTATCATTTGACCTAGGACTGCAACGCATAATAAGAAGGCGATATAGGATCCCCTTGTAGCCCCCATATAATGTGAGCCTATTTGTTTGCCAAAGGAGCGTACACTCATAATGTCCTTCACGTGGGGTTTCTAGAGTAGAATGCATCTCAGTCAGAAGCGTCATGTAGACATTGAATTAAAGTTTTCATATTTTCATTTTTATATTTTTCATGAGTGAAATAACGACTGGAGCCTGCTTACGGTTTGGTTTTATTTAATTTCTCGGCTTATTTGGCTTTGGCAAGCAAGTGATAATTCCCTGCCGCTGCGATAGAGAAAATTCACCTTTCTGAAAGCTTGTATTCACAGATCTCAGGACGAAGTACCCTAACTGCGTCCAGAAGATTTTAATGAATTCCGTTGGGAAACCATTCAATCTAGGACTTTTGTCATTCTTCCAATTTTTGAACGCGATGTGATTTTTTTCGTGTGTTATCTCTCCTTGCAAGTTTTAGCTTTGTAGTCTGTTAATTTAGGTAATTTTAAACCCAACTGGATCTGCATCTTCCGTTTCGTTTTCAGAATATAATAGAAACGTTTTGGGGTTCTTCGCGTACATCTACAGTTTTATATAAATCCGTTTCCGTGTTCGTTGTCAATTTCGTCATCATTTTATTAGTATATTGCCTTTAGTCTAGTTGTTAGAAATATTTTTTTTGTCTATCCCCCTCTTCAACCCACCTATATTTTGTTCGCGTTATGATTCATTGTATCTTTGCATTCCGATTTGGTTTTAGTTTATGTTACCCAACACTGTACCGATGGCGTTGTATGACAAACATCTGGCAGCATGGGCCGGCCAAACAGAGACGGTCACTACATTATACTTATAAATTTCATATATAGATGAACATATTACTGCACACTAAGTTATAAGTCCATGTTTGGAATCCTTGAAAACCCCATATTGAATGTTGGCGAATTTTGCAACCGGAAATGATTTCTGTGTTCCGAATCACTGCTAATAACGATTATGTGTATGTGGAAAACTGTACTGAACGTAAATGGCATCCTCGTATTTATAAATGACGTAGGCGAGTCAAAATATTTTCTCTCCCATGCAGATGAATAAAGTGTTAAAACGGCATCTAATTTGGGATATGTAAATATGCGGATCAGTTCATTGATTTAACAAATACCGATGTTAAGTATTTCTCTCATAGATAAAGGGGCTCCAAAGATTTGATGAAGGGGCTCCAAAGATTTGAACGGTCACTCTAGCTTACATAGATCTTGAAACGCGTCAGCATCGCCGATGTTCTTCATTCAAATCGACAGTCCTTACCAGGTTTGTCACAATTAGGTTGTGACAGAACACGTTGGCTGTGCATACACTGTACGAGCGTTTCGTCCCAAAATGCAACAGTTGTGGCAAAAACGTTGATGGCATGAACTATAAGATGTTTTGTCATAAATTTCGTATTTTATGACAAAATACGCTTTCGAACAAAGCTTTTTGATCATCTGTATTCCAAGATCTGAATGTATACTCTAAATGTTCATATGTGTTTCTGACGATAGTATAATCACAGACGAAATACAAAATATTATATCACAATGACTTCCAGTTTCGGAGTTACTTACATACTAATTGATGTAAATTAACCTAATAATGGATAATACACAGTCAGAAAAAGGGTGATGACACATTACCTTTTTATGGTGATGATGCTTGTTCATCAGCTTTTAGAGGTGATGAAAATGGGTGATGGCCAATGTCGTCACTCTTTTAAGGCGATGACCCAGGTCGTCACCCTTTAAGGGTGATAGCCATTACCTTTCAGGGCGATGACATAAACATTTGCACTCAATGCTGATCACCCTTTTAGGGTGATAGCCGTCACCCTTAAGGTGATAGTCATTACCCTTTTAACGTGACGGTGGAAAAGGGTGATGGCTCTAACTCAACACCTTCTTGGGTGATGCTGTCATCACCATTTTAGGGTGATAAGTATCACCTTTTTCTGGCTGTGTATACGGTCACACAAGTAAATGCTGAAATAAGAGCCTTTACCTGCGTATTTTGGCGCTATATCTAAGTGATTGATGTTGTGTCCCAGAAGGACCAGCCCCTGTAATCCCGTTCCTAGCGTCAGGATAGTTACGGCTAAAGTAGCGTTACACCCTAAGTAGCTCACTGCAACAAGACATCCGGCTGGAGACATCATACCTGGAAATAGGAAACGAATACACAACTCAGCATGTCTCGTCTTTTCTTCTCACTCTAGGATTTCTCCTGTGAAACCTGTCCACTCCTTTGACCATATTATATATTGATAGCCCCAATTATTTTCTTATCCCTTGAGCTAGAGGGTTGAAACTTATCACACTATACCCTTTGGCCAAACTCTACCAGATAATGTAAAAAAAAAATCCAATATTGCCGCTTGAATGACGTCACAGTGACGATGACTGTGACAGTGTCAGTGATAAATTAGTAAATATTAATGTGATGTGAAAATAAACAGATTTTTTCCACATCTCATCGTGGAAAAGCAGAAATTTTAAAGAAAAATGAAGAAAACATCAATTTATTTTGGTAGCTCATGTGGCCGCCATCTTGAATTTAGCCATGATCCTCTCCTTGGGGGGTTATGCCAATAGGCCCAAAATGACCCCAATATGATAAACTATATAGTCACGGAGTGTCAGCTCTCATTTGTGTGTCGTTCTGGAGATAGCACAGAAAGTTTGGTCAATGCTCTCCGAATTCTGATGAAAATTTGATTTATGATTATTTTGCATTATTTATTGATGGCTCGGCGAGTGCGCTGTCATGCCCATCGGGGACCCTTGGTTTTGTGTTTCATTGTGACTTTTGAAGGTTCCCTGATACCAGGAAGCCTGGCCCATTCGAGATTCAGACCATCTGAGAATGGTTATCGTTGGGATGGAATCCCCCCATTCCCATATATTCTGGAAGCTTACATGATGCCACACTTATTCAACTTATGCACTACCCTCGAGGGGATTTCCCCACCCAGGCGCAGACCTACTTAGGTTATCTATGAACCTCGAAATTGGCAAAATCATGTCTTAGATCAAGTACATACTTAAATCATATCAAACCGTACTTCATAGGTCCTGTGACGTTAGTCACACTGCTCATGTTTCTACTCTCATAGACAATTATTCAAAAAAGGCATAAATTATTCTTATGATTTGTTGATTTAAGCAGGCATTTGACTCGGTTTTTGCATCACGGTTTGTTCCTGTAGCCGTTAAAGGGAGGGGCCCTCGGTGGCCGAGTGGTCCAAGGCGCTTCGCTGGTGACCGCTAGCCTCACACCGCTGAATCGACACGGTTGCGAGCCCAGCTGGTCCATGTGTGAAAGTTTGTCAGTTACTTGCTTCCTCCACCAACCCAAATGACTGTCACCATATGAGTGAAACAAACTTGAGTGTGACATTAAGTCAAATTCCCTCCCTCCCTCCGCCATTAAAGGAATGCACACAAAAACGCATTTTGTCCGAAATGACAACAACTTGTGAGCTGACACTCCGTGAATTCATAGTTTATGATATTGGGGTAATTTCGAGACTTTTGGCATAACCCCCCGAGCAGAGGATCATGGGGAAAGGTAGGGTACCAGAAAAGTGACATCTTCAAACCTAACCTATCGTGAAAATGAAAAGGTAAATTTGTATTACTCTTACCGGGCTGGGTAGAAGTGTGTGTGGGAGGGGGGGGCTGGTAATTGAGAACTGGTACTCCGTCAGTTTGTAGTAATTGTCAACCTATTTGTATAACCGCCCGAGCAGAGGATCATGGCTAAATTCAAAATGACGCCCATGTAGGGCACCAGAAAATTGGCCTCGTTTTTCGACAAAATTTATGCTTTTCTGCAGTTTTTGCGAAGAAACCAGAAAGATGTAAAATTCGAAAAAATCTGACGGAAAATTCGATCCAAAACGCATTCTTTGAACATGACTTCACTGTAAAGTCATCAAAGCGGCGATCTTAGATTTTTTACATTTGCTGTAGAGCCTGACCGCCTGAGGTCAACGGATAAGAACAAGATAAGGGAGGGGGGGGGGTCTGGACAGGTCTCAAATCGCACAGGCGAGAGAGGGTTAAATTTCTTCAGAGGCAATGCTTTGAAAACAGCAAGACTCATCCACCAAATGAACAAGTCTATGCTCAGCCTTAAATCTAAAAAAAACAACTAAAATTGCCATAACAAAAATATAACGCATTGCCTTCTCGAGTTTCTACATTAATACGCCTGAAACACAATGTTGTTTTAACGCTACCTGGCTTGCGGGGAGGGGGCGAAATGCCCCCCCCCCTAACAAGCTTTCTGCGCTATCTCCGGAACGACAAAAAATAGAGAGCTGAAACTCCGTGACTTTATAGTTTATCATATTGGGGTCATGTGTAGCCTATTTGCGTGACCCCCCGAGGAGAGGATCATGGATAAATTCAAGATGGCGCCCATGTGGGGTCCCAGAAAAGTGATGTTTTTGCCATATTTCTTCAAAATTTCTGCTTTTCTGCGATGAAAAGTGGGAAAAAACTATTTATAGTGTGGTAAGTTCAGCCCCCTAGCTCAAGGGGTAAGAACAAAAATTAGGGGGGAGGCATTTCGGCACCCCCCCCCCCCCCCACCCAGGCCACGACAGGTCCCAAAAAGCCCAGGCCAGATAGGGTTAAAGTGTTTATCTTACCTAGAATTACTGGTAACACGAACTGTTGGCTGAACACCTCCTAACTAATAGTTACTAGGTTACTAGGGTACCATAGCAATGATATTGTTATCCATACTTGCACCATCATACGAGTAGTGCAATAAACTTATTGATTTGTATTGTATTGTCGTGTAGTATATGTGTTGTTTTGACGGAAGTGAGAAGAGCTGAAAGGTATTGTTAGGTCCATCCATACAGCGAACATCTTTCTCATATGACATTTCCAAGCTAGGTAAACCAAGATGGTAAATCAGGGGAATACCATCACAGTGACTTGGGTGGCTGGGGGTGTCTTCGTCGATGTTGTTGTTGTTGTTGTGATTATATATATATTTTTTTAAGAATATACTTATTTCCCACCTTTTCATACACCTCAATGACAGTGGATGTCATGAAAATGCTTTCTATACGCCCTACATCGATCTACATAACCCTCCTCTACTAGATCTCCATCTGTAATATCAAGTGCGGTAACACCAATGTTAAAGAATTCGCCACGAATCCCGGTACACGGTCCGCGGTAATACATTCTCCACGATATGACTGGTTTCCAGTAACTGATAAAAGACTTTCGAAGACTTTTGAAATCGAACCCGAACGGCTTCGAATGCAGGAGAACTTACCTCATGGCATTCTCCACGCCCGTTGAGTTTTCACCATAGATCACGCCTGCTCATCCATTTACTGTTGGTTGTCTGCAGACACCCGAATTCCCCCGTGTACCGGGATTCGTGGAGAAAGTCGGTATACGGCTTTAACATTGGAGTTACCGCACTTGATATTACAGATGGAGATCTAGTAGAGGAGGGGTATGTAGATCCATGTAGGGTGTATATAAAGCATTTTTATGACATCCACTGTCATTGTGGTGTATGAAAATGTGGGAAATAATTATATCCTTGAAAAAATAAATAATTATATAATCACAACAACAACATCGAAGAAGACAGTCCCTGCCACCCAAGTCACTGTGAATACAACCTAGCTCTAACGCTATGAAAAATTCGTGTGAAATGTTCGCCGATATTCTACGAGATCCCATAATAAGCCAATCACGACAATAAACACAAACTTATAGATTTTCTGATAGAGAATGCAAAGCAGTATTATTATGCGACATGAATTCTCACCTATTGTGTTGATTAAAGCCCTGGTCTGTCTGGTTGTGATGTAGGGATGCGACTGGAGAAAGTCGGAAAAATGACCGCCGATATTCACTATAATCCAGGAGAGAAGGTAAGGGAGACTGGACAGAATCCCATTCTGTAAATATAAAAGAACGCCATTAACACGCATGAGGTATATCATCCTCTCTGTTCGGTATAGAAATACAACCTATTTTCTCGCAATAGACGAACGACCAACTATCTTCAGAGATATCGGCAGAGCAACGTGATGTTCTCATCGTCAAACATCGCGCTGACCACCATTCCTTTCACTAAATACATTTTCAAATCCAACTATCTTATGCGTAAGACAGTCTAATAACAATTTGCTAACAAAAGCTGACAAAGAGTTTTTTTTTTCATTGTTGTCAAACTTACATTTCCATACACGAAATAATTCAGCCGAAATGAACCTGTTTTAATCATATCTGATATGAATTTTGGTTGTATTTCTTTCGTGAATTTTGGAAAGGATTACAAATAGTTATATACATGTACTGTCATCAGCTGACATCCGCATGCTCGACACAAAGAGTTATCCCTTTCCAGCAAGTCAAGTTCTAACAATGTGATGGTAGGATTGGGTTGTGTACATGAACTACAGGCTTGTAGCTCGGTATCATCAGTGTTTCAGTCATTGTCACAACGTACCTTCTTTGAAAGCCCAGCTTATCAGCACGGTAAATATTTACAAATAAGGGAATGCAATGAAAACCAAACAAAAGGATCTCTTTGAAATTCGACCTTGGTCTATTTCTAAACCACAATATGAATGTCTAGATTCTCTGTCTGTTATACTGCGTCCGATTCTCAACATTTGATATTAACCCTACCATTCCTGTGAGAGGGAAACTTTATAGTTTATCATATTGGGGTCATTTTGAGCCTATTTGCATAACCCCTGGAGCCCTAGGATCATGGGAAAATTCCAATCTCGAAACCAGAGCCATCCGGTCCTGTCCTCCCTACTAGGCTCTGGGACGGCGCTCAGCAGTACGATCGGTCATTGGATAGCACACAAAACCCTAGAATTTAGAACATAACGAGAGCGTATCTGTGGAGATTAAACCGATATCCCGACGTCATGGATGTTACGAGCGCGTCTGAAAGATGACGTAGCCTACCAGAACTCTTTATGCATTCTTGCGAAACATTTTCTATTCTGACGTCATGACGTTATGACACTGGCCATTAAGATGACTCATGACTGACGTTTCATAAGGAATTGGATATGTTCCAATGGAACCGGAAGGGGCCACGTGAAAGAATTTTTTCAATGTATTATGGGACCAATTTTCAGTGAGCGTCGTCCCAGGGGTTCATCGAAGCGGCCAATTGTCCAGCGAAGAGCGACCCCTGGTGGCGAGGTTGGGGAAAATTCAAGATGGCGGCCATGTGGAGGTACCAGAAAACTGATGTTTTCAAAATTTCTGCATTTCCGCGAGAAGAAATGGACAAAAGATGTTTTATTTCACATCAAATTAATATTTACTAATTTATCACGCAGTTCTTGCGGAGAAACTGCATGAATGAAAAAATCATAAACTCTGACGGAAAGATCGACCAAAAAATGCCGTTTTCGAAAATGACGTCACTATGACGTCAACATTAAATTACATTTTCTGGTAGAGCTTGGCCCAACTGTATAATGTGATAAGATTCAGCCCCCTGGCTCAAGGGATAAGAAAATTAATTATGAGGTGGCCATTTCGCCCGAGCCCCCAGGCCTGAACAGGTCACAAAAAGCCCAGAGCAGGTTGGGTTAATGGACCTGAAATGTAACTAAGATGTCCTTCCACTTTTCTCTACAATGCAACGGAAATATCGGATTTCGAGCTTTTTAAATTTGAATTGAATATTAAGCAAGTGCTTCATTACTGGAAAATACCCCATGACGACGTTATTTTGCGGTAAAGACTGTATTTCAACAGGAGAAAAATAAATCGCATAGCGACTGCAATAGGTGTTTTCAGCTGACAGGCGACTTATGCCCCTTGGCTCACCTCTCTGATGTCGAAGTGAAGAATCTGTTGCATGTAGGTTGGGATGAATGTGAGCAACGTGGTAGACCCCCAGTTTGCGGTTACATGAGCTACAAATATCGCCCAGAAGGGTACGCAGGTGAGGATACAGCGCCAAGGAATTGATGTTTTCTGAAAAGAAATATATTATCCGAATTTGACTACGAGACTTTCATGATACATTCGTCTGGTCCGTTATTCAATATTCAGCCGTCGTCCATTAAGGAATCTTTGCGTAGATAATCCTAAAAACCTGATTCATATATTAACTTAAGAACGGAATTAAAATAAAACAATTGTAGTATACAAGAAGCTAGGCTTAATTCCGGCAAGACAGAAGCCGTCAACTGTTGTCAGTGATACCAGCAAGACATCCTGATGTTCCAAAAAATCAAATCCATAGCGCTGATCAGTATTCTTAACCCTATCTGGCCTGGGCTTTTTGGGACCTGTCCAGGCCTGGGGGGGGGGGGGGCGAAATGGTCCCCCCCTAATTATTTTTCTTACCCCTTGAGCTAGGAGGCTGAAACTTATCACACTATACCCTTGGGTCAAGCTCTACCAGAAAATGTAAAAAAATCCAAGATGGCCGCTTTGATGACGTCACAGTGACGTCATTTTCAAAAATGGCATTTTTTGGTCGATTTTTCGGTCAAATTTTCCGATTTTTTTATTTTTGCAATTTCTGTACAAAAACTGCATGAAAAATTAGCAAATATTAATGTGATATGAAATAAAATAGTTTTTACCCACTTTTCATCACGGAAAAGCATAAATTTTGAAGAAATATGACAAAAACATCACTTTTCTGGTACCCACGTGGCCGCCATCTTGAATTTACCCATGCTCCTCTGCTCGGGGGGTTATGCAAATAGTTTCAAAATGACCCCAATAAGATAAACTATAAAGTCACGGAGTTTCAGCTCCCCATTTTTTTTTCGTTCTGGAAATAGTGCAGAAAGTTTGGTAGGGGGGCCATGATGGCCACCCCCCCAGGCCTGGTAGGGTTAATCCAGATGATATAAGTTGTAAAGTCGTAATCTAGAGTATGATGTATCTCAGACACGATTGCATTGTGACTGTCCATATGAACACTGCGAGGATCTTGATACACCACAAAGATACAAATCGCCTCATTTCAATACAAAGACCTGAGGCTATGCTTAAATAAATCAGAGGACACCTGTATCGGTATATCAGAGCGTTAAGTCGTTACTAGTTTACTGTATTTACGGGACGACATTCGGAAGATAACTTCGTACATAAATATAAAGTGACAAATTGAGTGTATGATGCTCGTACTGCGTCAAATCCTTTGATATATTAGTGAGAAATATCGAAAAAAATTGCAACACAATTTGATATATCTTAAATGTCAGCTGATATACAGCTCGGCTTCAAGTTTTCAGCTTGTTTACAGCTCGTTTCCAGAGACCGCTTGCCGCAAAATGAGCTGAATATGTCGCTAATTTGGGAAATTACAATAATTTACACAACCTTGGTTGATCACATGTGTTTATACCTCCGCAACTGCTCCTAATCCTTCTTCTATATATTCTCTTTCCGCTTTTGATATGGTGGAGTGCTGCGCAGGCGTGTCCGATGCAAAAATCATCCATGTAATCCACCACAGACAGCCCGCCGCACCTGTAATATATGGAGGTACCCGATCATGTGAGCTACATCTGCAAGCGAATTTCTTTAAATCGGGTACCAGGCACGTTAGTAGAACTTTAGTATCGATGGCATCCAGGTATGGTGGCTGATATCTGCCATGTAGTATCATCTTACTATCGCCCTATTTTTACTGGCGCGATGGTACGATGGTACGATGCGATGGCACGATGCGATGGTACGATGAGACGATGCGATGGTACGATGGCACGATGCGATGATACGATGGCACGATGCGATGGTACGATGGAAATTCCTCCATCGTACCATCGCATCGCACCATCGTATCATCGTACCATCGTGCCATAGTACCATCATACCATCGCATCGTGTCGTCGTACCATCGCATCGTACCATCGTGCCATCGCGCAAGTAAAAATATAGCGATAGTACGATGATACGACATGGCAGATATCATCCACCATATCGAGGAGATCTAATGAAGTTTGTTAGCTTTGTCCTCTAAATAAATGATTCTCTTGGGGACCCAAACATGGACCCATGTTTCAAAGCTTCAAAATGAACAAAATTAGAACTGCATTGCTGTAAGAAATTTGATTGCCAACTCAGAACATTTACAAATGGTGATATACAATTATCTATGGGTGAACATTGCCCCGCATTTATCTCAAAATATTTGAATTAGATTGCTTTGGTGTGATCGGCAATCAAGCGCGATATATACCGTAGTATAGATAAGGGTGATACGCGGACAACCCCAAATCACAGGCATGTAATGCTTCAGGCAGATAAAAACTAGGCAAATATTGGAAATTATTTATCTACATCGAGAGGCATAATTAGCAATATCTACCTACATCGTTGTGGTCAAATAACATGAATCTTAAGAACATGGGGGTTATTGAAAGACCAATAAGAAGAACACAACATGGTAACAAGCTTATCGAAAAAACGATCAAAAACTAATAAGGAGTGAATTTGAAGAAATGCTCTTCAATTTATGATCGGTACTGTAAGTTAAATGACTTATACCTCAATGTAAATATACCGAATTTTCTATATGAAGTGGTGAAATTTTTCAGTCAAATTAATTTATCAACATGTGTTAAATATATATGCATGGTCTTCCCGGGTTGCTCACTGTATTCCCGTCTGGCAGTCAGTTTTACCAGTTTATTTTCAGTACAAAGACGTGTCTGTTGCCACTTTGTTTCACCAACTCATGGAGGAGATTATGACATTTAATATAAGATAAAAATACTAATCCCACCAATCTTGATCTCTAAGCAGAGACACGATGGCGACCGTTCGTGAACGGAAAACAATATTCTGTAACACTTGTGTCAATATCATCGAGCTAACCGTAAGCATGTCTGAAACGTTTTAGCACTCTTGTGTGAAATCAACACCGGTCAATTTAGTGCAGGCGTTCATTTGGGAGATTTTATTTCACAAGCCAGGAGAGTAACAAGCGAATAAACAAATAAATATATTACAAGATAAAATTGCTTTCTCAAGTTTAACTGTTGTTTTCGTGGAATTGGTTAACAAAGCAACACAATATCCACATATTTTCCACACAACTCGTCTCAGCTGACAGAATCCCTTCTCATTGGAGACCACATACACTTGTTCACTGATCTTGTCACGATGCCAGGCGAGACGAGAAAATCGTGCCAATATTTGTGGACGAGTTTTGTTTTGTAACAAAGGGGAGAACGGCTGTCAAGTTTACAATATATTTTCAACCTCTCATTATAAGCTTTGATAAATCAGTTTCAGTAGTGCAATAGAATAGAAATCGTATGTTCATAGACGTGCTCAATGGTTATTTTACTCAGGGTTAGTGTGGGAAAATTGATAAATATAAGCATTCCCACACTACTAACCCGTGCGTAAAATAACGATTAAGCACGCCTATGAAGACATTATTTCTCAGTTTTCAACTATGTCCATGTATATAGGCCAACCTTGACCTTTAAACTTCAAATCTGCTCTCAAGCAAGTAAATTTCTGCATTGCTCCATGGGCGAGGTATACTCAATCTTTGGAACCAGTTCATAACATGGTATTAGAGATATTACGCGGATAACAAATATAATATACAGACTGATGAACTGACAGATAACAAACTCATCACAAAAGCAGCCAGTTTCTTCTTTCCTCTAAGATTGAGGTTCCGATACACCAAAGTTCGATGGCAATCAATATAGGCGAACTGCGGATATCGCATGGTGAACCGAATCAGGTTTTCTTCTTTGCCATTAATTTGTGATATACCTGTGGAAGTGGATTCTCAGATGCGAGCGTGTATTTACAGAACTGAAGCCAATATTTTCAACTATATCCTGATATAAAGACCGCGGTGCCCCAGACATTCTGAGTTTCAAATAAAAAAAGGTTCTTCCTTTGCCGTGAGTGTTAGTTATATCTTAAATTTCATGAGAATACGGAAAACCCATCCCGAAATTGGAGTTCTAGCATAAACATTATCATTTTTCAGTGATTTTTTGATTGGTGGGCCACAATGACCTTGATCGCACCGTACCCCGTACCGCACAATCAGTGCCCCATGGGTATGACGTAACCAACGTTTGGCACCATTGCATTAGCTGCAACAGGAGATACTACAAAGGACACTAGTTAACCCTATCCGGCCTGGGCGATTTGGGGTGTACCGCACCCTGGGCGGGGGGATGGGGTTCGGAGCGGAAAATCCCCCCCCCCTAATATATTTTCGTTATCACTAAGGCTAGCGGGATGAAACTTACCACACTATATCTTTGGGTCAAGCTCTATCAGAAAATGTAAAAAAAATCCAGGATGGCCGCGTTGTGACACCATTTTCAAAAACGGCATTTTTGGGCGATTTTTCGGTAAGATTTTCCGAATTTTTTATTTATGCATGATAAATTAGTAAATATTAATGTGATTTGAAATAAAAATAGGTATATGACGAATGGCACCATACACGAGATCCCCAGATAAAGTTAAAGGATGGACACACCGAGGTGTTCCCGTTTTTCTGACTTAAAGCTTTGCTCCTCGAAATGAACAGGCATCGTCTGTGTCCATTGGATAATGCATACTCAGAGTTTGCTACCAATTTATATCCTGACGTTTGAGATACCGCACGCAAAATATAAGTAAGAGACAGATTAACGGACGGACGCATCAGAAGTATAGGCTACCATTTTAAAGTTAACTTGACCTACTTATTTGTTCCCCCGGTTAAAATTTATGGGGGGTGGTCACGTGGCGATTACGTGATCAAGGCATGTCCTGACTTGTTCTGGGGTGGGGTGGCCACGTGGCGATCACGTGATCAAGGCATGTCCTGACTTGTTCTGGGCTGGGGGGTGGTCACGCGGCGATCACGTGATCAAGGCATGTATTGACTTGTTCTGGGCTGGGGGCTGTCACGTGCCGAACACCTGGCTCCCCAAAGGAAAACTGCACTACGATCGCTACAACGTTGCGGCGACCGTGAACACCTGGTCTGGTGCCTACGTGTTTGCGTGAATGAGCTCACGTGCCGAATTACAAGCGTCTAGTCCGTCATTCATAATCCAGCCGTCGTCCATTAGAGAATATCCGCGTCCATAATCCAAAGACCTATTCCATATTCCACATAACAGTATTAGCATCAAATTCAAAAAGACAATCACAGTATACATATAAACATAGGCTTGTTTCCTGCAAGAGAGAAGCGGTCAACAGTTTCAATGATGCCGGCAAGACATCATGATGTTCCAAAAATATCAAATCCGTATCGCTGATCAGTATTCTTAATCCAGAATATTCGTTGTAAAGTCGTCATCTAAAGAATGATGTATCTCAGTCACGCTTTGATTGTGACTGTTCATATGAGTACCATGAGGATCTTGAAGTACATGGGTTCATACGGCCCCTAGCCCCGGGTTAAGCGGAATTAGACACAAGTTACGAAACGTAGCGCCATAGATCTTGCACGCTACGTTCGTATTTTGCTATCAGCATGCGATATGTATCGCCAAATTTGAGAAACTTTGAGTGGAGGCGCTTGGTGGAATAGCCCTGTTTTATAAGTTTCTGCAACAATGTTTTGTGACGTTGATTAAAATCATCACATTTAACACAGGATCTAGCAAATGCTACTAAGCGAGATATGTATACGCCATATGCAGGTCCCACTGGAATATTACTATCCAGAAAGGGATAGTTTACGATGTCGAAATTGTAATCATCTCTTTTGTCATAAAGTCGACGAGAGAGAATGCCCGCTTCATTTTATAGAGATAGAGATCTAAATAAGATGTGCCTGTTGGGCTATCTGTAGTTTCCTTCAAATCCAGTGAAGGTGGATATATATCCTTCACTGCGTCATTTATATAGCGATTATCCACAGCGAGAAGATCGTCTATATAGCGTTTGGTGAATTAGAAGGAACGGGCTAGGGGCCGTATGAGCCCATGTACTTCAAGATCCTCATGGTACTCATATGAACAGTCACAATCAAAGCGTGACTGAGGTACATCATTTTTAGATGACGACTCTATAACGAATATTATGGATTAAGAATACTGATCAGCGATACGGATTTGACATTTTGGAACATCATGATGTCTTGCCGGCATCATTGAAAATTGTTGACCGCTTCTCTCTTGCAGGAAACAAGCCTATGTTTCTGTATACTATGATTGTCTTTTTGAATTTGGTGCTAATACTGTTATATGGAATATGGAATAGGTCTTTGGATTATGGACGCGGATATTCTCTAATGGACGACGGCTGGATTATGAATGACGGACTAGACGCTTGTAATTTGAATGGATCGGTTTTTGAAAGCGCCTGCATATAGTCATATTCATAAGAGAACAGATACACCTGGCTCCCCGAAGGAATAATGAACTTGGTGGGATTCTAGATTAACCTGGGAAGGATGGACAGTTCCATTTGGATCAATCAACGGTCGAGAAAAAGAACCAATAAGCGGTCGAGAAAAAGAACCAATCAGCGGTCGAACAATCAGCCAGTCGAATTGGGGTTCCCACGGTAGGCTTTCGGCGCCATCCGCGCGTCCATCCGGAGACTTCACGTCCGCACGTCCGTCCGGGTATTCCACCTGCGCGCCTACATCCGGGTACTGGCATTTGATTGACGTCCGCGCGTCCATCCGGGTACTTCTATGTTGGTGAATAAAAGCCGGAATTTTACGGCATTGCTTCATTCGACTGCCTGCCTACCTGAGCAGCACCCAAACCCTTATGGCCGTTTTATCAGACACTGTCAACCAGCAAGATGTTCACTTGTAGTACGTGCTCGAAATGAAGCACGACGAAAGCGCTCGGTATAGCTGTACAATATCATTTTCAGCGCCATGATCATTTTCAGCGCCATGAATGTTCAATTCATGGGACACCCAAGCGTCCATGCGAAGAATGTGGTAAACTCTTCAAACGACCGTCAGTTAAGACGGCATGAGCGTTTGATTCATGCCCCGTCTCTACAATAGTGTGGTGGTGTGGTAGTGTGTGGTGGTGGTGGCGTTGACGGGCGTCAACGCCCGGTGGTGGTAGTGATGTGTGGTGTGTGGTGGTGGCGTTGACGGTCGTCAACGCCTGGTGGTGGTGATGTGTGGTGTGTGATGGTAATAGTGGTGTGTCGTGGTGGTGGTGGCAATAGTGGTGTGGTGGTGGTGTGTGGTAGTGTGTGGTGGTGGCAATAGTGGTGCGGTGGCAGTGGTGTGGTAGTGTGTGGTGTTGGTGATGTGTGGTGGTGGTGGTGGTGGCGTTGACGGGCGCCAACGCCCGGTGGTGGTGGTGTTGGTAGTGTGTGGTGGTGGTGATGTGTGGTGGTGTGGTAGTTTGTGGTGGTGTGTGGTAGTAAATGGTGGTGGCAATAGTGGTTTGGTGGTGGTGGTGGTGGTGTGGTAGTGTGGTGGTGATGTGTGGTGGTGGTGATGGTGGTGTATTATGGTGGTGGCGGCGGTGGTGGTGGTGTCTGTTCATATAGGCATTAACTCGTGTCCCTCATAATTCTGTTTAGTGACACCTCACACGACACATTCGGACCCAGGATGGTCCATTTCTACCCCAAACACCTTCCCTCACACCCCAAAATGGTCACTTTGGCTACTACTCCTGAACGACCTAATATGACCAGTCACTCGCTCACATACACACACTTAACCGGGCCGTGGAAAACCCAGTGGGAATCCCCGGGTCTTGAAGAGGTCCAAGATGTTGAAGCTCACTACAAATCATCCATGCATACGTCTAAGGAAAAATTGGAACTCTTCTGTGTTCGGAGGTAGTTTTTGAGTCAATGAGTCGACTGAGAAAAGTAGCCAATCAGTGGCCTAGGATGGGACCAAATGTAACCCATCAATGCCCAGAAAACCAACATAGGCATTAAGGCATTGATATAACCTGCCCGGAGCATGGTTAGTACGAATGTTTCGCTTGCGATGTTGTTGTTCAATAAAAAGCTTCATGAAAACCCAAGTGAAGTTCGAATATTTATTAAAATGAACAAGTAACTTGAACAAGAATGTATGTACAAGTATATAAGAACGTGAAACTGGTGCAAACAAGAATTAAGGTGAACGTATGTATATAGAGAGAAATCACAGTGGAGTATAGTTCACAGACCAAGTCATCGAACTGTTGTATATAGAGTACTAATTCAAAGAATGGAGTTCACAATTAGACAAATTCATGGTGTAATGTATATAGAGAGTAATTTCGAGTCCAAATATCTATGTACATTAGAGTTCATAGAGTTCACAAGTCTGGGTATACCGTCAAAGACAATATATGTAGAATTTACAAGTCCAGGTACGTCGTACTGACTCCATCGGGAAGAACTTTCCGTTTCGGATAGAAAAATGTGAATGCATCTCGTTTCTGGATGTATGTTCGCATCTGGTGGTCGATGACCCGGAAGCCTCCGTTAGTGCCACTCGCACTGACCTGGCTTTGGAGCACGTCCAGGTAGAGGGCTTTGTCGATGTTGGGATCGCGCCGGTTCACCCCTTTGCAGCTAAACTGATTGTTTCCATCTCCACCGTAACAGTAATACGTCTTGGAGGAGAGAGCAATCATGGCATCTCCACTACACTCTAGCTTAAAGAGGCCTGGAGTCCGCTTGTCGTACTGGTAATGGTGACGTCGGGGTTGCCACTGGTCCCGTTCTGCCTCATACTGTGCACGTAGCTCGGATTTGACAAGGGACTCCCATTCCGCATTAGACACGGCCATGTGAGCAAAGTCTGTATCCATCTCCATGAGTTGCCAGTCTGATGGATTAAAATACACACCCATGAAATCGTATAAAAACTGGAGCATCCTCAGCTTGGCCACCTGGTATATCATACATCCAATTTGGAGGGGCAGGTTGTAACTGATGGTCTTTTTGGCTGAAGTGACTTCATACGTATCGTCATCGATGACGTCGACGGACCGAAACAGAGGCGAGTTGATCTTTTTGCGGGCTTGTGGTGTAGTACAGATATTGACGTTGACATGCTTGTCCTGGTTGGTGACCGTTTTGCCATAATATCCATTGCCCGTCAACTTCCACGATTCACCGATGATGGCCTTACTGAGATCTTGATCGCCTTGACGACGGACAGACGTCACGGTGTGGACATTCCGCGCAAAACAGGCGTTGGGGACGTGCTGTATCACTTGGAACACGCGCGTCACTTCCAGGCCGTGGCTCATGTACCACTGTAGTAGCGGGATACCCAGCAAGATTTTCTCTCTCCACATGCTCCCAATCAGCATTCGACGAGGTTGTTTCAGTACGTCATGTTCCTCAGCAAAGGCGCCCATGGGTCTCTCCAATGTCAGCCCGACTCACCAGCGTGTTCTTGAAAATAGGCGGGCACTGGGCGAATCGTGGCTTGAGATTGTCGGGAACATGGAGGTCGCATTCCACAAATCCATACAGGGTCCCGGAACGAACGGCGTCGAAATTACAAGCGTCTAGTCCGTCATTCATAATCCAGCCGTCGTCCATTAGAGAATATACGCGTCCATAATCCAAAGACCTATTTCATATTCCATATAACAGTATTAGCACCAAATTCAAAAAGACAATCATAGTATACATAAACATAAGCTTGTTTCCTGCAAGAGAGAAGCGGTCAACAGTTTCAATGATGCCGGCAAGACATCATGATGTTCCAAAAATATCAAATCCGTATCGCTGATCAGTATTCTTAATCCATAATATTCGTTGTAAAGTCGTCATCTAAGAATGATGTATCTCAGTCACGCTTTGATTGTGCCTGTTCATATGAGTACCATGAAGTTCTTGAAGTACATGGGTTCATACGGCCCCTAGCCCTGGGTTAAGCGGAATTAGACACAAGTTACGAAACGTAGCGCCATAGATCTTGCACGCTACGTTCGTATTTTGCTATCAGCATGCGATATGTATCGCCAAATTTAAGAAACTTTGAGTGGAGGCGCTTGGTGGAATAGCCCTGTTTTATAAGTTTCTGCAACAATGTTTTGTGACGTTGGTTAAAATCATCACATTTAACACAGGATCTAGCAAATACTGCAAGCGAGATATGTATACGCCATATGCAGGTCCCACTGGAATATTACTATCCAAAAAGGGATAGTTTACGATGTCGAAATTGTAATCATCTATTTTGTCATAAAGTCGACGAGAGAGAATGCCCGCTGCAGTTTTATAGAGATAGAGATCTAAATAAGATGTACCTGTAGGGCTATCTGTAGTTTCCTTCAAATCCAGTGAAGGTGGATATATATCCTTCACTGCGTCATTTATATAGCGATTATCCACAGCGAGAAGATCGTCTATATAGCGTTTGCTCAATGAGAAGGAACGGGCTTTGAATTTGAAGGAACGGGCTTAGATTCTTGGTATGTGCTTTAGAATAGGTTAACCGGCAGACTATTCTGTGAAGTCATGTGACGCAGTCAGTATGTCAGCACCTCTTCCCACTTCCCTTATATGTGTTGTAATTTTTACCTGTATATGGCGAGATTCTGCTGGTGGACGTTTCGTCCCCGAGGCCCGCCCCCTGTACAGACCTTTTGGTCTTTGATATATGTTGGCATTTGTGGGAAGTTGATGCTGGGTCGACATCGGGCCTTACAGACCAGTCTTTCGTGTTAATTCCGTCATTTACATCTGACGACGATACAGCTCACCAATCTCCAATGTACGAGTTGTCACAGCGAAACAGCTCACCAATTACCAGTATACGAGTTGTCAGAGCATTTCCATCATAGCTCTCTAGATTTGTATCTAATACCGCTTATGCCGGTGCTAGGGGCCGTGTAGTCATATCATCCAAGTTGCCACATGAACAGGTACAATAAAAGCGTACCTGAGATACAACACATATCATGAATCGTTAGATTCGTGGTATGTGCTTTAGAATAGGTTTACCAGAAGACTATTCTGTGAAGTCATGTGACGCAGTCAGTATGTCGGCACCTCTTCCCACTTCCCTTATATGTGTTGTAATTAAAATGACTTTTTGGGAACATTAGACACTGATTCATGTAGTTGATACCTGCAATATACAAAATTAGTCATATTTTAGAGAGAAATTGCAGCACAGTGTGGGTTAACCTTGCTGCATCTACAGTTTATCATGCAGCAACATCAGCTACTACTGATAGAATGCGCTGGCTTCTGAAAATGAACACCAAACTGGCTGTCATTCATCTTTGGTATAAGTTCCCTATTCAAACTTACTTAGAGAAGCTTCTCCTGAAGAACGGAGAAGAAACCAAGTCCAAATGGGACGGGACTGAACGGCGGGTCTCTATATTGGGAGCTCTTCCAGACCTCTACAAACATCAATAGTCCCATTCTACTTGTATGCTCAAACAGTAAAACAGTATAACCTCGTAAACAATAGCATTCTTCAACGAGGTCGACCCTGGCTCAACCTTCAACAACTCGCGGCACAGTGGACTTAGGTTAGTTGAGTCAGTTGAGTATGATTACGTCATATATGTACACACGTTCCTTGGCGAGGTTTTTATGGTTAAAAATCCCTGTTAGTACACCATCTTGGATATCAAGCTTTTCGCCATCAGCAAACACTGAAGCCTAAAATGGATATCTGATACAAGGCTGGTTCACACATTGCTTTGGCCGAGGAAACTGGTTAAGGGACTTCTGTGTGGAACACTGCCCAGTCGAAGACGACCACCATTATCATACACATTGATACTAAAATACTAACAAAAAACTACATCTGATAATCCCTTCAGTCTTCTCCAAGATATAGCCAGTGGATGTGGCATAATCAATATCAGTGCCGTGTCTGGTCTTGGTAGGCGATGTCCCCGAAATATTCTCCCTACACTTGGAGCTAAACGGCTGAAACTTACGACAATATGTCTGGGTTAAGCTCTTTCCTTAACCTTGCCTTTCAAGATCAGATAACTATGATGGAGTTTTTGAGATCCCGCCATGTATCATGGTTAAGCTTTTCCGTGATATCTTGCAAACCTATAGTATTATGCAAGCATGTCCAGAATTTTCTCAATAGGATATGCCACTAGTCAGAGAGTTTTAGTCGCAAACTTTTGGAAAGTTCAACCTCGATGAACTGGTTTTGCCATGCATGTCAGTTGACTGTGCTACCATTGCTCCATCGTTGAAGGAGCTCCATTACCAGATTCATATTTATCAGTTACTCCGGAAATGGAATAAGCTCATATCAGTAATCCATGTTATATTTGTTGACCACAATTTCTCTAATGATCGAATTAAGTTGTATGATAGAGATGGTTATTCATAATGTTGTGGACAAAGTGTCAGTTTGAAGCATTGAATGGGGATGCGGCTGGTTCCCGGATTGTGCCTATCCTGCCAGCCGAGTCGCCAAAAGTGTGATTGAAATCCAACGTTCCAGTACTGGCATACAAAACTGCAAGTTGAACTACTAGTTCTGGTTTTTGCATCATTTGTATTGCTGATTCGAGTATGGAATTTCAACGACAAACTGAATCTATGAATATTGCGCTCCAATATACCAAATACAGGCATGACTACATATTTGACTAGCTTGTCAATGAGCATTTTGCCATCCTCGAATCATAATGCTAGTTTCCAGCAATGACGATAGAACACAAATGAAAAAGGTGATGGTGGTGCCGCTGGCCTTAGAGGAAGTCCTGCTGCCCTTACAGGAAGTCATG